>PVJA010002237.1:0-109957 GCA_004027025.1 Myocastor coypus | reverse complement strand
TTTTAAATTTTATTTATTTTTTTCTTGTTTCAGAACCTTTATTTGTTTATTTACTCATTTTTATGGCTGGCTCAGCCCACCCGAGGGCAGGGCTGGCGCAGCATGTGGTGCCGGGGAATCGAACCATGGTCCCTGAAGCCGCCCAAGCTATCCCAAGCAGGCGCTTTAGACCACTGAGCCATCCCGCCGGGCCCACACAAAGTGGTTTTGAAACCACTCGTGTATAGTGCTGTGTGTAGCTGCGATTTCTGAGACTTACCAAACAGCTCCCTGCTTTATGTGCTCCATTTCTACAGTATACTAGAGTGGCTACAGTAGAGTCCTATATAAGTTTTCTATCATGGTCAAATTTAATGTCAAGTGTGTTTCTGGTCTAGTGTTCTCTCATGCTTTGTTCTTTATGAAGGTTCCCTAGTGGTGTGTGTGCCTGTTACTATATTCCTTCTCAACTCCAAATGAACTTTTTGCTACTTGATTGCAGTGTTGGAGAATTTTCTTTTCTGTGATACTAGGTGTCTGTAAAGGCTTTTGTAATGGCAGTGCACAAGGAAGGGCTTGTTGTTACTCTTTTCTTGCCATTCCTCCTAGTGACTGTTAATGACTTGGCTATGGGAATGTCACTGATCCTCTGTCCTTGAGGGACAGACTAAATGAGTTCACCGCCCCGACTGCCATTTTTTGCCCTCATTGCTACAATTTTCCTCACATAATACTGCATGCCCAGACATTGTACCTCCTTGCCAGGATCCAGTTAAGAGCAACCCAGTTCCCCTTACATGTCTTCTTACACCCAGGAGGGCTATTACCTGTGTTCCTTTCTATACAAGCACTGCTGGTCATCAGATTTTTAATATCCCTACTAGTTTTGGGATAGTAAGTTGGAGCCTTACTTAGGAGTGAGGAGTGGAGCATTCTGAGGGTGTTCTTTGCTTGAATGCTCAAGAACTCTAGGGTAATCTTTAGCATTCTGTCCACATATTTATAGTTCTTTCCACTTCAATTGCTTTTTGCATGAAAGCTTTTGCTTTTCAAGTACTGTTGATTAGATTCTATCAGAGAATCAAGGGGCTAAAATGAGTTAATTTATGCGTGGAGTGAAAATTACAGACTGATATCAGTACTTTCACACACACATCCCTACCCCACCCATATACAAGATAGTCCATGGAAACAAGTTTTGGTATTAAAAAGAATCAAATATTATGGCACAAATGCAATTATTCAGTCTAGTGGGATTATAACTGTCACCAAGTAGTCCAAGTTAGCTTCAAACCTGCAAGGATCTTCCTGCTTCAGCCTCCTGAGTGTTGGGATTTATAGGCATGTGCCACCATACCTAATCAAAAGTTCTTAGAAGTCATTGATTCCAAAAACAGTTGAGAAGAGAGAAAGTAATAATGGTGGAAATGTGCTCTCATAGTTAAATATCTATTTAAACCATCAGAGAACATCAAGAACTTTCTAGTTCTGTTATTAAAATCTTTGGTAGCTCAGACATTTTTGATGTGATGATTTCCTTTTAAGTAAATAGGCAAATGACAGTCCTATGAATCATCTTTAAAATTTTTACCCAAGTTGGGCTGGGAGAGAGCTCAGTGGCATAAGCACCTGCCTGGAAAGTGCAAAGACCTGGGTTCTATCCCTAGTACCACATGACATGCCAGCCTTGCACCATGCCACCTTGTACTACCCTGTAATCCTAGCACTGGGGAGGCTGAGACAAGAGGATCACTACGAGTCTGAGCTGCGTAGCAAGACCCTGTATCTAAAATAAAAAAAAACCGTTATCTGATAATAGCTAGTAACTATGCTTTCATGTTTATTATACATTCCAGTATGCATTATGCACACAAAAGATATTTTTACTAGGGATCAAATTCAGGGCCTTTGTACCAAGCTACATTCATAACCCTTTGTTTTACTATTTATTTTTGAGCAGGAGTCTTGTTAAGTTGACTAGGGTAAACTCAAACTTGAAATTCTTTTGTCTTAGACCCCCCAGGGGGCTAGAATTACAGGCATATGCCACCACACTCAATTTATTATATTTTTTTAGCATGGATACTTATCCAGATATTCTAACCCCTATAGGAGTTTTTTATTAACTAGGGTTTGTGCTTTTCCATGATTGTTTTTAAGTTCCTATCGTCCCGAACACACATATATGAAGAAAATGGCTTTGTAAATTCTAGTATTTTAGAAATGAATTATATACTTAACTCTATTTAATTTTCATTACTATAGTGAAATACTTTAATATATAATTATTATATTATAATAATTATCCATTGTTATATAGGCAACCAGAAGGATTATATAAACCAGTGTTGGTTCATATTAAGTACCCACTGTTGGTTCACATAATTCTTCCAGTTGCCTATACAGTAATGGAATAGCTGTGTCAATGTTTATTCATTCATTTTCCACTGATGAATATTTACTTTGTTATTGATTTTTGGCCATAGCGAACAAATATACAAGTTTCCTTAAGTTCATATGCATTGACATTTTTCAGTATGCTGGATCCTAGGGATCTTACTGGATACTGTGAATGAGAGAATGAGAGAATGAGAATGAGTTCGGCTTCATGTAAAGGCTCTTTAAATATAAGACATTAAATATGTTTACTAATTTAATAAAATTTAAGAACTGAAATGAGGATGAGAAATAAAATATCTTAAAGGCCTAATTATAGAGGAAGTGAGGGAAGATAACCAGAGAAAATATTCTTGCTGTGGAATCTAAGGGTCTTACGGGGTAGGAGGGTGTAATTAGGAGGAACAGAAGCATGGCACATTCCATTTGGAGAGTTCATGTCTGGAGAAGGCATACAATTCATTATTGTGATGAAGAATTTAGGACCTCTGATAAGTGAAAAAAAACTAAATGTAAAGTTGTTAAGAACAAACAGAAAAGGAAAAGGATTAATAAATGATAAATATGGAAGGAATGAAATATCAGCTATTTAAATATTGATCTGAGTTCATTCATAGAGATAAAAATTGCTGTTCATAGGGATTTTTTTTCCTTTCTTTTTTTTAATGTATTTAGTACAGGGTCTCACTGCATATGTAGCTTGAACTCATAGTGATCGTTCTGTCTTCAGCCTTTCCAGGGCTGTGATTACAGGCCTGTACCACCACATCTGGTCTTGGTGGCTGGCTTAGTGCTCCTGGGGTTGGGGCCAGGGATGGAGCCCTACTCCCTGTGATTGTATAAGCAGGCATTTAGTCTGCTGAGCTCTCTCTTTTTTTCTTAAATACCCATAAAAATATTTATTTTTCTATGTTTTTACTCATTTTAATAAGGAAAAAGATAAAATAGCATTGAAACAGTTTCAAAACAAGTTAGTAGGATGGTTACAATAATTAATACTAAGCATATTGTCTTCATAGTAGTTATTTGGAGGACAAGATGCGGACCTGCTATCTTGTCTAAACAATATTAGTACAAATTTTTATTCTCAATGAACTAAGACAAAGTAGCTGTATATCTATCTTAACTCTCTTCTGTATACATATATATTCTTAAAGTTCTGATGCTAGGAGAAAATAGCATACCATGTCTTAGAAGTAGATTGCAAGTCAAAGATACAGTATGAATCATAAAACAAAAGTATAATTAATATTCAGAAAATTAATTCAATATTAATTAATTAAAATTAAATTAAACATTTCAAAACAATATTCCAAAATTCAAATCAAATCATGAGTCCAACTTAGAGGCCAAAATGTTGTGTATCCTATGTATGAATCACTAATCAATTCAGGGTACTCACGTAGTATTTGAATAGGTTAATGTATGCAAAGATATCAACTAAGAAAAAGTTTCTATGGTAGTAAAGAATTACTGAGAATAAAACATAAGTACTGGAATGGCAAGTATAGGACCAGAACTTCTTGGGGATAGCATATCACGCAAAGGTCTAGTAGATCGTGGACAGAGACAGTGTCCATGATGCTTACTGGTGGCCAGGTCTCATTTGTGGGACTGAGATACTGCTGTTTCGTTGCTATCCACCCTGTAGAATCAGACAGAATCATGATCCATAGGGTGCAGAAATCCATTTGTAGAATATACTCATGGACATATTCTGCTGCTGTATACAAAAGAATAGCTGAAATACTGCTTTTGTATACCTCTTTTTCTCTTGTATTTAATTGTTTGCCCTATTTGATGGGTTCTTCCTTTCTCCTTCATAGAGTTGTCATTTTGATCCCTCTCTAGAATATTTTTTAGTAAACTGTATAGGGTTGGCTTTGTCATCACAAAATTCTGTAATTGTTCTTTTGTTCTTTGTCCTGAAGTATTTCATTTCTCCATTATACTTGAAAGAGAGTTTTGCAGGATATATATTTATGTATGTGTGTGTGTGTGTGTGTGTGTGTGTGTGTGTGTATATATATATATATATATATGTAATTAGTCTGCGCTGGAATTTCTTTACTTATAAGAATTGCAGTACATTGCTCCATGCTCTTTTTGATTTGATGGTTTGTAAAGAGAAATCTGCCATTATTCTGATGGGTTTTCCTGTAAATGTGGTCTATTTCTTTTCTCTAGAGGCTTTTAGTATACTGGTCCTATGCTGAATATCTGGGATCTTGATTATTATATGTCTTGGTATGGTTTTAATTGGGTTGATGTTATTTGAAGTTCTATATGCTTTGGTTATCTGAGTGCCAAATTGTTTCCCCATATTGGGAAGTTTTCTGCTATTCTGCCCATATTCTTTTTATATATTTGTACAGACTCCTCTATCATTGATGCCTATTAGTCTTGCATTGTTCATCTTTGCATCATCTTGCAATGTTGAACTATTTTTTGTTGCATCCTAACTATTAAGAGATCTTTAAGCCGGGCGTGGTGGCTCATGCCTGTAATCCCAGCACTCGGGAGGCTGAGGCAGGAGGATCGGTGTGAGTTCAAGACCAGCCTGGGCTACAAAAGGGAGCTTAAGGCCAGCCTGAACTGCATAGTGAGACCCTGTCTCAAAAAGACAAAAAAAAAAAAAAAAAAAAAGAGAGAGATCTTTTCTTACCTCTTCACTAGCTGCAATGGTGTCTTTAAGGTCTGAAAGTCTATTTTCACTTTGATTGAAACAGTTTTACCAGGTTGTGATTGAGGTTTTAAGTCTCTGTATAGTACTTTGAATCTGCTTCATACATTCTGTTACTTTCCTATACTGCTCATTAAAAGAATTCCGTCATTTTCTGTCTTCTATTTTTTTAATCAGTGTTTTCTTTAGAAGCACTTAGTACTTCTTTTATTATAGGTGTTATTTCTTTTTTTTACTTCAGAAATTATTTCTGATCTGATATCCTCTATTTCTGCAGTTGTTTCTTTACTTTGGATGATATTATTTCAGAGATTTCAGGTTTGTGATTTCCAATTTCTTCTATGCCCAGGGCCTGAGAGCACATTTTGCTCCTTCTCTTTGTCATTTTATATAGCCCTGCCTTCTAACCTTTGGTGTAGAGCTTTGGTAGAGTTCTTACCTTAGCACCAGATCTGGATCTACCAAGTCCAACTCGTCCAGTTGGGTATGGTTTGGGTCTGGCTGCTGAACTCCACTTCTTCCTGCTGCAGCCCTTGGAGGTGAACCTGCTGTGCCACTCTGGCAAGATGTTCTGCTCCTGGATCAGCTGGATGGGTCTTGTCTGTAGTCTCTCCACTGGGAGTTCTGCAGCAGTTTTCCACAGTGAGCCTATCTGATGGATGAATTTCACTCACATGCTGGACTTCGTTGCTGGGTTGAATGAGTTTCTGATGGGCCCAGGGCAGTCTCACTCACACACTGGGCCTCGTTGCTGGGTTGAATGAATTTCCGATCAGCCCAGGGTGGTCTTACTTATGCACAGGCCCGACTGTTCCTGCTGAGCTGTCTCACCAGCCCTGGCTTTTTATTTTTGTTGCTGAAGATTGAACCTAGGGTTTCTTGCACAGTAGGTTAGCTGCCACTAAGCTATATCTCAACTCAGTACTATATTTATCTTGAGAAATTAAAAAACACCCAGGCTTTTTGTTGCATACCTGTAACTCTAGCACTCTTGGGGGCTGAGACCAGAGGATTGCAAGTTCAAGCCTAGGCCCCCATGGGCCATTTAGAAAAAAAAATTAAGGGAGAAAAACGAATTAGTGAAATAGAAAGATAGTAGAAAGTTAACATTCTTTAAGAAAGTTTATATTTTTAAGTACCCAATTACAAATCTGACCTAGTGGGAGAAAAAAAGGCAACAGAAATAGACAAAATCAAAAATGAACTGACCTAACTACAGATCTGGAGAGCACTAAAAAAACTTTAATTTAGTTGAACGTTGTGACATATGCCTGTAATTCTAGCACTGTAATCCCAACATTTATGAGGCTGAGGACTGAGTTCAGAGTTCTGGACTACCTAGGGCAGTGCTGATGAACCTTGAAATGCTTTCTATGGTAACAAATAGCCTGCTGCAGCATGCTATAGACTGGCCATGACTGACCAAGGGAGACCCTGTCTTAGAAAAAAAAATGAAGGTATAGTATGTAAGCTAATTTATAGCAGCAGATTTGAAACCTGGAAAGAATGGTGGATTTCCATATAAAAGGCAAAATTCTGAAATTGAGTAAACAATATCAGATATCCCCCCCCCAAAAAAAAAAAAAAAAAAAAACCCAGATTTGATGTGTTTGTTTCACTTTGTTGACTAGGCTAGCCTCAATTTTCTGGGTTAAATTGAGCCTATTGTCTCAGCGTAGGAATAAACTGAGACTACAGGTTTCCAGCTCTTGTTCTAGTTTTATAACCATTTTTGGCCATAAAATGAGCCCATAAGTACATTCAAAATAGATTTAGTGAAGGAACCTAAAATATGCAAACATTATATATAGAAATGTTTAAATAAAATGTTAAGGAAGAGTCTAGTACTATATGAAAGAAACATCACTTTATAAGAAAACATGAAGGAATCCAGAGTTAGGTCAACGTGTATTACTGTTTGTATAACATGTCAAATTACAAACCCATTCAAGTGCTAAAATGCCATTTGATAAAATTCAATCACCATTGCTAATATTTTAAAAATCCTATAAATAGGAGTAGAAGGAAATGAAAATAATAAAGGAAGCTAACAGGAATTTATTTTAAATGACAAAGCACAGGTAGGGATACCTGTTGTTACTATTATTATTCAGTTCTTCTTAGTGTTTGAGTTAAGTCAAAACTTGAAGAATAAACACACAACTAAGAGAATGGAGAAAGAGGGATTTGCCTTACCATATTTTAGATTTTAGTAATATGTCAGCAGTTATAGTGATAAAAAATGAGTGTAGTAAATAGAGAATAAGAATTTCATTTCTAGTCCAGATTGGGAAGTTGTTATGTAATAGCTCAGTGAAGAACAGATACTCAGTGCAAAGAATGTTCACCTTATATCACATTTAGTACTATTATTTAGGTGGATTACAGGTATAAATACAGGCATTCTGTATTATATGCTTTGAAGTACTGTAAAAAATGGCTAAGACAGCTCAAAGCATAAAGTAATCTTGGTATTCTGATATGGAAATGTTACTATTTTCTTGTGGTTTTTAAACTTTTTTTTTGGGGGGGGGTGGGTACCAGGGATCAAACTCAGAACTTTGCTCTTGCCAAGCAGGCATTTATGCCACTGAGCTATGTCCTTGACTCAATTTTTTTGTATTTTAGGAAAGGATCTACATGGTGTTCAGAATCTCACTACCTGATCAAACTGGTAGTGTTCTGCCTGTTTACAGCCTCCCAAGAGCTGGGATTATAGGTGCTCACCACCACACCCAGTCTCAATTGTTATTTCAGTGTGCCCAGGGGGCAGGGCCAATATGGCAGGCCAGGGGATCAAACCTGGCCCCTGCATCTTCTTGCCCACACTTTAATCATAAGTTATTTGGCCATTCCTCCTGACCCAAAATATTTAACAAAATATTGAAAATTGTTTTAACACTGGCATAAATGTATAGAGAAGTGAGGAAAAAAGTAAAATTTTATGCTAAAAATGTATAGGCATAAAATATTACATGGTTTAATATTGAAAATTACTTGGATTTTTGTGTTTTCCGGAATTGAACCTAAGATCTTGTTTGTGCTAGCTTTTCTGGGAAGCTGGGTCTCCAGCCCTAAAATTATGTGAATACTATAAAACATTAGAAAAATTTTAAATTAATATGCTGTATGTCTTTAGTTTCAATGGTGTTTGCCCATTTGTTGCATATTGGCCAAGAATAAGAATCTCTTCTATATTTGCTAAATTACATTTTTTCTAAGATTATATTAATTTCCAAGTGATTTATTTTACAGTGCTAAGGATTGACCCCCAGGGCATGTTTCTTTCTTAGCCTCCTATTCTAAATGCTTGAATTGCCAGCCTGTACCACCTTACATCTTACTTATGGTAGGTTCTCTTTTTCTGGACATCTTTCTCCTTTCCTGGCTTATTTTCTCATTTTGGTGATTTTTTTTTCCTTTTAGTAGAATGAGGGAAAAGTTGTACATCTAGAGGTGAAGTTTCTGAGACGCTGCTTATGTGAAAAGGACTTTTTTATCTTAGTGCTTACAGTTGTGAGAAATAATTCTCCTCCACTTTTAATGCATTGTTTCATTTTCTTTTTGCCTCAGTGTTACTGTTGGAAAAGCTGCTACTCACCTCTGTGCCAGACTCTCCTTTGATGCTTTCTTTGCACTTGAGCTCTGAAATTTTATGAAAAGGTTCTTTGGTTGAAATCCACTTTCAGAAATTGTGCTGAGCGTCAGTGCATCTTTTCATCCTTAACAATCATGTTCTAGGAAATTAACTTGAATTCTGTTGTTCTCCTTTTTTATGTTTCTATTCTGATCCCTTGGAACTCCTCTTGTTAATTATGGGAGCTTTTGCAAATCTTTTTCTTTTTCTTTTGCCCTTTCCAATCACTTTTGGTTTGCTTTTTGCGGAACCAAGGATTGAACCTTAAGCTTGCCAGATAAGCACTTATTCTACTGAGCTATCTCCCTGGCCCCCAGCTTCCAGCTCTTTTAAGTGAGATTTTTATTTGTATTTTAAATTTTTGTTAGCCTTTTTCTAGAAGTATCCTTTTATGATACAATATTTTTGGGTTTTGGCATAGTATATTCTCTTACCTCTCTGGGGATACTACTGATAGTTTCTTGAAATTTTGCCTTCTCTTTGAATAATCTCTGCTTCCTTCAAGTTTTTTTTTTTTACCCTTTTCATTGGATCTCTTTCACATACCAGAGTGTTTCCTCAAATATCTAATGTTCCTTGGATGTGCACATGTAAAGGTACACCAATAAGAGCCCACTGAGGCCCAAGCTCAAATGTTAAGTTTATTGTCTTCATAAGTTCTCTTGATCTTGTAAAATAGGCAAAGCCTAGTACCAAAGTCTAGATCTGACCTCTTTGAACTCCCAGAAAACACTCAGTTGAAACTAAAGGTTCTGACAGTGGGCCAGAAAAAGGACTTGAGAAAGGAGCTAGCTCTGCAACTGGTATATAAAGTGTAGCATAGCCGGGCGTGGTGGCTCACGCCTGTAATCCCAGCCCTCAGGAGGCTGAGGCAGGAGGATCGGTGTGAGGCAGGAGGATCGGTGTGGGCTACAAAAGTGAGCTCAAGGCTAGCCTCAACTGCATAGCGAGACCCTGTCTCAAAAAGAGAAAAAAAAAAAAAGTGGAGCGTAAGAGCTCACTTGCCTCAGCATTGTCCACTTAACTTTATAAAACTTCTCTGCACGGGATGGATAATAATAGTGTCTCCTTTGGATCTTGTAGCTGTGAAGGTAAGCACCAAATCAGTGAGGCTTACTTGTTTATTTTTTTAATAGCCTTTCAGTCAGTTCTGTTATTTTTATCCTTACTTTCATCTCTGTTTTCAAAGTTAGTGTTCCTTATTCTGTAACCCTTTGTTGATTCTGAAGCGATAACTTGTTTTTTCATAAACCTACGGCCTAAATAGCAGTTTTTTTTGGTTGGAGTACAACTTTATCTGTATTTTTTTTTTAATTTTATTTATTATTTTTATTCTTGTTTCAGAACCTTTATTTGTTTATTCACTCATTTTTATGGCCGGCTCAGCCCGCCCCGAGGGCAGGGCTGGCGCAGCATGTGGTGCCGGGGATCAAACCGCGGTCCCTGAAGCTGCCCAAGCTTCCCCAAGCAGGCGCTTTAGACCACTGAGCCATCCCGCCGGGCCCCTATCTGTATTTTTTATGTGGTTTTTTGTTTGGTGGAGGTGTTAGTGCTGGGGATTGAACCCAGGACTTTAAGGGAACATTGTACCTCTAAGCCCTAACAAATTGTTGTCTTTAATCTCTCCCCCTTTTTCAGTCTCTTGTAGCTTTATACCATTTTAAAAATTGCTGTCATTTTTAGTGAAATTTGGCAGAATATGGTACAAAATGTATGCACTCTACATCATTGTTACATAAAACTTTAAATTTTAATAATTTACACATTCATCAGAGACTTGAGTTTTTTTAAAGGTTTGGGTTCAGAATGTCAAGACTGGAAGACCTTACTTGTCTTTCACTTATATACAGTGGAGTTTCTAAGGTTACCTAATGAGTGGTACGGCAAAAGTTTAAGTATAGCACCTAATGTGAGACTCTGACTCTTTCATTATATATATTGAAGAGATTTTTTTTTTAAGGAGACCTTGGTGTAGCATGGTAGATCTGTCATCTTAAATCTTAGATACAAAATTTTTAAGTGTCAGTTTTGATTTTAAATATGATGAATGTCAGTAGTTATAATCAACATAAAAATTTGTGAGATGATAGGCTGGAAGATAGCTCAGTGCGCTAAGCACCTACCTACCAAGCACAGGGTCCCAAGTTTGGTCCCTGGTACCACATGCTATGCTGGACCCTGGTACCCAGATGTGATGGCACACATCTGTAATCCTAGTGAGTCCAAGCTGTGTAGTGATACCTTATATCAAAAAAAAAAATTTTTTTTTTAAAAGGTTATGGGATCTTCAGTGAAGTTCAAAAGAAAGTAGAGTCATGACATCAAAACATTTGAGAACCTATACTCTAGAGAATCCTAACTATAAATGTAACATGAGTAAAACAAACATTTCATATTCTACTAATCTTACATAGGAAAATACTGTAAGTTAATTCTCTGTTCATTAAGTAGAACACTTTTGTAGGTTTGTGTTTTCCATCCTAGTAATCCTGGAGGAATTGGAGGAAGCTGCAGAAAGCGACCTTCATACAATTTCCCATATGTTTTAGTCTGCTGATTGAAATAATGAGAAAGCAATTTAAGAACCAGAGCCAGAGTTAAAACATTTTTGTTTGTAAGGTGGTGAAAATTGATTCGTAGGGAACAAAGCGCTTAAGACACTATGGTAGTTTATGGCCCATAAACAGATCTACAAGTTTATCTTTGACATTAAATTTTCATTGGGAATGGGGAACAGATAAGGAAATTTTTTAAATTTTTATTTATTATTTTATTTATTATTTGCTACAGGGTGTCACTACATAGCTCAAACTCCTAGTGAGACTCCTGTCTCTGCCTCTCTAGTGCTGGGATTACAGATTTGTGCCAGCAATGTCCAGTTTCAGTGGCAAGCATAGCACAGGGCCAGCAGGGCATGCAGTACCAGACATTGAACCCAGTCCTTGCACTTGCCAGGCAGGCACTTAGAATGCTGAGCTGTCTCACCAGCTCCAAAGGAAAAAAATCTAAAAGGTTTTTTTTTTTTTTCCAGGAGGACATTAATGAAACTGTGATTGTGAACCACTGTGTTAAGGCTCAAATAATTCTTTAACCTGTGCCTGTCCCTTTTTTGTATTTCTGTCTTCTGTTGCAAGTTTGCTTCATAAAATACACTGTAGGGCAAAGAATGTGACCACAAATACCGCGTAGGAGTCTAATAGGTCACCCACTTGTTAGTAATGTAGTCTTGAAGTTTATTACTTATTATCTTTCTGGGACCTTCAATTTTCATTTTCAGCACAAACTTTTTATGATAATACACCTAATTGCTAGTAAGTAATGCTTATACAACTCTGCCTATCTGTAGCAAAACAGTGCTGATACATAGTAAGTATTCAGTAAATATTATTATATCAATAGTATTAGATTATGGGGTTTTTTTCATTTTTTTATTTTAATGTTTTAAATCAAGACACTGGGTTCAACTTTAAATCCTTGCACTTTCAAAGTTTGAAACTTAATTCAGAATGTCTTAAAGGACTGGGTCACATGGTCCCATAAAAGAAGTCCAACAATAGTAATGCTTGATTCCTAAACTTGAAAAATAAAAGACTGTGGGAAAGAATATGCAAAAATACCAGGACCTGTTGAACAGTAAGGATTCTTCATAGGGCAACCTCTCCTTATTCCGATTGCCTATTCAGTGCCCTAAAGTAGCCAAAGCAATTAATTACAGAATTGTTCTAATGAGCTTAATTCAGACTGCCTCCAAGCCCCACATTTAACAGTCGAGGACAAATGTTCTCTAGTATCAACATAACGTGGCAGTTCTGTTGCAAATTATTCTTGAGATTTGGCTTCCTCTGAGCCAGATCCTTGGCAGCCTGACCAGAATGTGTGGAGTGGAGGCTTAGGTGATACAAAGTCACCCCTCTTTAAGTACTAAAGAGGGATAAAAATGAAAAAATTTCATAGTTCAGAAAAACACTAACAAGGAAGTTTGTGTATTGTTTTCTTCGTTCTCGTATATAAGTAACAGCTTTACTTTTCTTTGCATGCTTTGTTTACAGTGTGCTCACTAACTGAAGCAGTCGGATAAGTTGTAGGGAAGACCTTTAGGTTCATTTACTACCTAGTGCTCCCCACCCCAAAACCAGCTCACATGACTTTCATCTTTGTCTGATTAATATGTTTTTGCATATATAAATAATTGAATATGTATAGATGTTTATGGTTTAGCTTGAGATGCCTCTTGAGAACTTCTTGGAAGGTGATTGTCTCATGGGCACAATGCTGTTTTTTGCCTTGACCCCAGAGACCATCGACTATAGCATGAGCCTGAATATTGTCTTTTTTCCTTTAAAGTTGTGGCGTGTGGGATAGTATGTCTCAGCAACAAGAAAGTGACTAAGCCACTAGACATACTCATTTATTCAGCCTTTGAAGGGATGTGCGAATAAGACAGTGTAATGAGAGGGAAAGGCGTGGGCGTTTAGTTTCTTCTCTTAATGGAATTCTTATTCTTACATTTTTCCTTTTCTTCATGGTTTTGTACTTCAGAGTAGCAGATTCTAGATTGGGTCTTCACCCTTGGAAAGTTGGTATTGATGGGCTTAACAGTCAGCAATGGGGCTGTGTTACGGCTGATTGGTTTTCCCTTTATTGGTGCTAGGAATCAAACCTAGGACCTTGTGCATCCTAAGCACAGTGTATATACCCTCAACCCACAGCTAAATGATGTTTTACATAAATCTGACAGGGTGACCTGTTGGGAAATTTATTTCTCAAAATTGAGTTTTGGCTTTTTGGAAGAGGTTTCTTTCTTCCTAAAGGAAATTCACCCAAAGAGATAGTTTGTTCTTGTTTTCTGGTCATTGTTGAATCTCATTAAGAATCCTCTAGCCAAGACCGCAGGGGCGTGGGCAGGAGGGCACCAAGTAACTACTTTTCGACTGAAGATAATGATGAGTTCTTGGCAATATTGTTGAGCCACTGAACTCATCAATCCTGTAACTTGCCATTTCACTTAGTTTCTTATGTGAGAAACCTTTCTTGCATTCACTCATTTGTTCATTTGTTCATTCATTCATTCATTCATTCATGTATCTGGTACAGGATCTCACTATGCAGCTTGGCAGGACCATCACAGCATGTGGTGCTAGGGATCAAACTCTGGTCCCTGTGCTTGCCTAGTCTGCTGCGCTATCTCACCAGCCTACCTTTCATACTTTTATGCTGCTTTGAGTCAGACTTTTTTCCTTTCAAGTAAAAGTAATTCTAACTAGTAAGGAAGGCATAAAAATCTGTGACTGAAAAATTGGATAAACTCTACTTACCTTACAGAGATGTAAGGAATAATAAGTATTTTAGGTGAAGACAATTTATAATGATAAAATAACTCCATAGATTTATAGTTTTATTGTATCACCACGAATAACACTGATTGGTAATAAGTAGAAGTTGCACAGAGAGTGTGGCTGCCTGCTTTTGCTGCTACTTATCAGTTGTGTTAGTATCTTGCATGTCACCAGACCACTTAGTGCTTATGTTGAAGGAGTTAAATGATCTTTAAAATGTCTTCTGACTCTATAAATTGAATATAATCATTCCTGGAATCTGACCTTAAAATCTTGTATAGATTAAAAAATTAGAAACAAATAAGTAACGTTTTAAATTGACGAAAACATAATTTATTAACCAGTCATGTGGGTGCTTTCCATGTTGCAGTGGTTCTACTGACCATAGTGATTTAAGAACCAGAGAAACTCATCATTATACTTACTTGATATATATGACAATTTTTTAATGTTTTTACAATTTAATGAATATTTTTCTTGATGTAGTCATGAGATATTCAATAGTATTCAACTTAAGATTTTCCTGATTAGTCTGTAGTCTTCAATAAGTGTAAGAAATTATTATATGACACATCTGTCAAACTAGTAAGACTGCACTAATGCATGCATCATTTTCAGGATTGTTGGTTACCTGGGCATATTTACCCCAAACAATCTTGTCTCTTTGTGTCACATGGCCCAACTCACTCATATTCACCTCAATCAGTGTTCCTTTGGTACTAACACCCTAAGTTATATATGGTGGCTGTGAAGGATTCTTTTTCATACCAAGTACTGGCAGGCAAAAAATGCCTTTCAGTTCAAGATGTGTTACATGGGCCTTCCTAAAGCATAAGCCCATTGGCCTAATGAATCTTTTGTATTTAGGTGCTTTTGTAAAATCATCTCCAACAAAGCAGACTTTAGTAACCATCCTCTTCTGTGCCTTTTTTTTTTTTTTTTTTTTTTCTCTCTTTTCTGTTTCGAATAATTCCTAGTACTTCTGTTTCTCCTTGGGCACAAACTTTGGGCAAAGAAACTTCTTGTTTTCCTGCCTTTTCATTTTTGTTTAATCATATTGGAAAGTACTTTTGCACAAGACAAGATTGACCCTTTCTGTCTAGCAGATAGGCTCTTCATTTGTATTTTCCCCACACGGTACATGGCACTGTTTTCAGGCCAGTCTTTTTTTTTTTTTTTTTGCCTTTGAATATTTATGAGCCTCTCGACTTTCCTTCTTTCTCTTTTTCTCATGGTGATACCCATAATGTTCACAATATAATTCAATATATTCATTTTGTGGCATGATGACAGCTGCAGAGCCACTGGGGGCAGCCTCAGGTATGCAAAGAAAAGTGCAAACTTTGGGGTTTCCCAAATGACAACTCTTAAAACTATACAGATGATTGATGCTTGTTTTCAACCTAACTTAATTAACTGTTCTATATTTAATAAGTATATCATTAGGTTTCTTTCTTACACCATCACACATCATCATAATCTGCCATCATCCTTTATTTTACCACCCTCCTATGTAGATTATTTCTAGATGGCTTACAAGTAGCCACCTAAATGTTCTCCTCATCACCAGTATCTGTTTCTTTCTTACTAGAAAGATAACTTAAGGTGCTTTTTAATGTTTACATTCCATGACTTTATTTTTCTGATCAGTTAATTTTTTAAAAATGTTAATGTTTTGGTGCTGAGGTTTTAACCTATGATATCGTGCTTACTACGTACTCTACCTTGTCTTCTAAATTCATATTTTTAAATTTTTTTAAATTTAAAGTTTAATTTCGAGGCAGGTCTTGCATTGCTCAACCTGGCCTTAAATTTCTGGATTCAAGCAATCCTTGTGCCTCAACTTCTCAAATAGGTGGTACAATAGGCACAACCATTTAATTTAGATATTTATGACCTATTGAGAGATATTATTTTTGTCCTAATGAATCAGTGTTGTACAATTCAATTTGATACCCATAATGCACTACCTGGATTAGCATTAGAAGTCAAAGGCTCAAAGCTTCACTCACTTTCCAAGCTATGCTTACTGTAGCCTCCAGTTGATAATATCAGATTCCAAGTTATCTGCACTTTTCTCAGACTTGTCTACAAAGTTGATAGTTCACACAACCTCTTCAGGTTTGATAATTTTCTGGAATGATGCACATAACCTAAAAAAATGCTTAACTTACTACTGCAGTTTATTAAGAAGATAGAAGCTTGAGTGTCGTCATGTACACCTGCAATCCCAGTACTAAAGAAGCTAAGGCAGAATGACCACAAGCGTAAGGCCAGCTTGGACTACACAATGAGATACTGCCTCCAAAACAATAAATGTGAATAAGGATATAGATAAAGAGCCAGAGGTAAATCAAACAAGGTCAGAAGGTGTCAAGTACAAGAGACTGTTTCCTTAGAATTGGAGTATGCTACCCTTTTGACACAAAGCTGTCATCAGTTCAAAAGCTCTCTAAACCCTCTTGTTTTTTTGTTATTGTTTTTTGTTGTTACTTTTTTTTTTATGTATTTGATGCAGGATCTCACTATGCAGTTTAGACTCACAGTGATCCTCCTGTTTTCAGCCTCCCCAACACTGGGATTACAGGTGTGGTGTGCTACCGCATTCTGTCTCGGTCATGGGCTCAGCCCACTCAGAGGCAGGGGCTCTTGTAGCATGTTGTGCCAGGGATCCAACCTAGGTCCCTGCACTTACCTAAGGAGGTGCTCAGTCTGCTGAGCTATCTTGCTGGTCCTAAGCCCTGTTTTTTTTCCTGAGATACACCTCATTAGGTTGTAGTGGCTTATTGGCCAGTAGATAGCTCGATGGCATAAGTACCTTCCTGGCAAGCACAAGGTCCTGAGTTCAATACCCGGTACCACACACACACACACACACACACACACACACACACACAAAAGGTAATTGGTTGTAGTGGCTTATCCTTTTTTTTTTTTAACTGAGCATTGAATTTAGAATGTTGCATTTGTCAATTTGTCAAGTAGGCACTGTGCCACTGAGCTACACCTTGAGCCCAGAACACTTGTTTTGTTTTAGTGCAGGTTTCATTACATAATGACTGATTGAATCACATATTAGTAGAGTCTTCTGTCTCTAACCCCTACCATAATAGCTGATGTAATGGGGCAGAAAGTTGGAATGGTTTTTGTAGTGGTCAGCTCCATCCTCAGCCAGAAGTCATCTAATTAATGTACAAGAAAGATACTCATCAATCAGCTTCAATCTTTTTAGGAGCACTCTGCTAGAAACTAAAGATAGATACCACACATTCCTTTTTACCAATGACCATTATGCCATAGCACAAGTTTTCAGTGACTGATAATGAATTTAACATGCCCTTTGTTGGATGATTGTATCATTGAATTCCATATTTTCCTGTATAATCTTTTCTGATTCATGTTGTTTCCAGAAGAACTAATCCTGCACCAGGATTAGTTGCAGCAAAGTCACAGGGAAGAGAATGCTTTTGTCTTCCAGGAGTCCATAGCTCTCTGCCACTGTCATCTGAATGACCTAGCTGGTCAAAAGATTGGAAAGTATGAGAAATATGAACTGTTCTTTATTCTGCAAATATTTAGAAAAAAAAAGCAAAAGTTCTATCAGTGTGGCTTAGAATATATAAAATAGTGAAGGTAAATATGAAGCTTTAATTTCTGTCTTCTCAGCCAAGTCTGAATTGTCTTGTCAATGGGACAGGCAACCTCAGTTCATTGCCCATATTAATGGGCTACAATGTCATTCATTTATAATTATATTTTAAGAGCCCCCAACACCCCTTAGAGATTGTTTTTAGAGTACTTTGTACAGGAATACTGATTCTTTTTGACATCTCCATTCCTACCCTTCATTAACGATTTAGGAAGGGTGTGACCTTTGGTTTGGATTCTTATTCCTGAATCTTTTTATCTCTGTACAGTAGGTCCTCGACTTGGAATCATTTGAGTTGCAAACTTTCACAGATACAAGTGGACGTCATATTACAAATGCAAACAAATAGCTGCAAACAAATCATGTCTGCTGCACTTTGTCACAGTTGTGCTGGTTTGTGCTTCCTTTACAGTGTGACTATATACAGTAGTCCCTTACTGAGCCAAGAATATCCCAAAGCAAGAGGAAAAGCAATGGCGATGTGGAAGGGACTACTGGGAAGCACAAAGCAGAATACTGTACATGATAAATTTGTGTAAACAGTATATAAAACTCGCTTTGCTGGACTTGCAAACATACCTGATTTAGAGAGAGAACAACACTTGTCTGAAAATAGGGGGACTTCCTGTAGAAAGTGTATTATCCCATGAAAACTTTGAAGGTAGTATTCTGTAAGATAAAATGAGAGTATGGATCTGAAAGTAGATTGGTTTTTAGGCTCATGTGGAAAAGATTTAGGGACCCAACCCCTTCTCCCCAATATCTGTGAAACAGATTTTTTTTTTTTTTTTTACTTTAGCTTTAACTGGAATTTTGCTTTCGATTGGGTTTGGGCCTTGTTTAATGTCCCCTGACCCGCCCCAACTCCCCATCCCACATTGCAGCTGCAGCTTTTCTGTCTTTCCTGGTGTTTCGGTTGCTTTTCTCTAGTTGCTGGGACAAAATGCCTGACACCCAAAATTAAGAAAGGAAGGGTTGTGCTCACAGTCTGTCGAGGTCGCAGTCCATAATCAGCTGGCTCCAAGTCAGAGTGGCACATGGCAGAGGACAGCAGTTCATAGTAGCAGAAAAAAGCAAAACAGCAAGAGCCAAAAGGGAGGAACAGGACAGAAAGTAAGCTCTCCCTAATTTATAATCATCCAGGCTATCTGCCCCAGAATGGGTGTAGCCCTCACACCCATAATCCCAGCAGCACTCACACCCATAATTCTAGCATTGGATAATAAATTAATCACAAGCTCTAGAAGCTTGCCTCATGATTGCATGGGGGAACAACTAGATATAAATCATAACACTAGCTATAAGAATTTACCCTTATTTTAGAGTGAAGAAAAGGAAAACGGTGTTGACAGAGAGGGTCAAGAACAAGTTATTTTAAGTGTTTGGTATTAGAATATAATTCCTACATTTTTCCTCCCACTTAAAAGAAACAGGTGTTTTTCTGTGCTAGAAGATACAAGCTCTCATGGAGTTTTGAGAGTATAATTTTCCCTTCAGGATGTTCTTGTTTTTTTAAATGAAGAAACACCTGAATTCCCATGTATGATTAAGTTTCTTAAACCTTGAATGTGAAAAGGCCCATTTATGGAAGTCTACCATATTGTAAAACTTTTAGTACCTCTTCATTTAGCATAATTATAGAACTACTCCTTAGGTAGTTCTTACTAACTCATGATTGTAATAGATGTAGAGTCCTTATGCTTCTGTACATCTCCAGTGCCAGTTTCTTCTCATTTCTCTCTGTTCAGTAGGATAGACAGTTTTTTATAAAAAACTAAGTCTGATGAAGTGAATTAGAAACAGTTTCTTCATTGAAGGATGATGAATGTTTCTAAATTTAAAAACATTATTATAAATATTATTTGACCTTATAGTCATTCCTTGTATCAGTTTTATACATTAGAAGTCTTCAGATAACTTTTTACTTATTCATTTTTTTTTTTTTTTTGATTTTTAGAGACAGGGTCTCACTAGATAATTTTTCCAGTGACAGAATTTGTGAAAAAGTAATTTGCAATATATTTTTTTAATATATTTTTTTAATTTTTTTATTTTTTTTTTTAAATAAAATCAGTGTGGGATTCAATCCCCAGGCCTGCCTGCTGGCCCCACCCGTGGGGTGAGCTGAAATGACAGTTGAGACTGAGCATAGTAACACATACACACACACACACACACACACACACACCCGTGGGGTGAGCTGAAATGGCAATTAAGACTGGGCATGGTAACACACACACACACACACACACACACACACACACACACACACACACACCCTATAATTCCAGCTCTGTAAACAGGCCAATCAGTAGGAGTCAGATCTAGTAGTGAGACCCTGGACACCCTGTAGACCCTTCCCTAAAATACTTAATAAATAAAATCAGTGTCTTTGACCATATATTATATATTTATTTTAGGTATTAAAATTTTGCTTCCTGGGGCCCGGTGGGGTGGCTCAGTGGTCCAAAGCGCCTGCTTGGGGAAGCTTGGGTGTCTTCAGGGACCACAGTTCAATCCCCAGCACCACATGCTGAGCCAGCCCTGCCTTTGGGGCGGGCTGAGCCGGCCATAAAAATGAGTGAATAAACAAATAAAGGTTCTGGGGCTGGGGAGATAGCTCCAAGGCACAAGTGCCTGCTGGGCAAGTGCAAGGTCGTGAGTTCGAACCCTGGTCCCCCAAAAAACCAAAAACAAAAACAAAAACAAAAAAAAAACAAATAAAGGTTCTGAAACAAGAAAAAAATTAATAAATAAAAAATTCTTTAAAAAAAACAAAAACAAAGGTTCTGAAACAAAAAAAATCTGCTTCCTATAAAAAAATACAGAAAATAAATATTCTTTATATTCTTTACTACATGCCTGGTCAAATATTGTTTAATTGACTTAAACTAACTTTTAAATCTTAGGCAGTACTGAGTTAAAGTGGTATTTCTGAGTAGTAGAAAAATAAATAACATTTGAAACTAACCTTGATGAAATGATACTGTTGCTGAATGAATTCATATCATTTTTCCTATAACAAATACAAGCTTTATTTTAAAAATATTTTATTTAGCTATTTTTGTTCCATAAACTAAGTTATTTTTCACATTTTCTGAGAGTAGAAAAATATGCAGCTTAGTAGTCTGTGTTTAGATTACTTTTTGAATACTTTTTATTATTCCTTCCAAAACAGACACTCCTTGAATATGCAGAAAAATGGAAAACTTCTGAAGATCCCTTACCTTTATTGGAGGTATACACAGTGGCTATCCAAAGTTATGTTAAAGCTCGACCTTATCTTACCTCTGAATGTGAAAACGTAGCATTGGTTCTGGAACGCTTGGCATTGTGAGTAGATCTTTGAGTAAATAAATTATATTTAGCTGATTTAAAAAAAAAAAACCGTTGGATCTCAGGTTATAATGATAATTTAATTTTAAATAGGTTAGTTGGGACCATGGAGACAGCTCAGGGGCACAAGTGCCTGTGTAGCAAGTGCAAGGTTCTGAGTTTGATCCCTGGTTCTGCAATAAATAAATAAGTCATTTGGAATCTGCTGATAACTGACTCAATGATTTCTGTTTTACATTGAATTTAGTAATATTTCCTATCCTTATCAACTTACTGTTTTATAGGAGCTGTGTTGAACTTTTACTGTGTTTGCCTGTTGAGTTATCAGATAAACAGTGGGAACAATTTCGGACACTGGTACAGGTAAGAATGTTTATCTCTTAGATTTATTATTTCTTTATTAAATTTCTTTATTAAAAAATTGACTAAATTTTAAGTGACAAATATCAGTTGGTACTGTCGTTAACAATAAATTCTTTTTTTTATAATTTATTTTATTTATTTATTTATTTATTTTTTTCCTTGTTTCAGAACTTTTGTTTGTTTATTTATTTTTATGGCCGGCTCAGCCTGCCCTGAGGGCAGGGCTGGCCAGCATGTGGTGCTGGGAATCAATCAAGGTCCCTGCAGCCACCTAAGCTTTCCTAAGCAGGCACTTTAGACCACTGAGCCATCCTGCCGGGCCCCAACAATAGATTTTTTTTTTTAATTTTTATTTATTATTTTTATTCTTGTTTCAGAACCTTTGTCTGTTTATTCACTCACTTTTATGCCCGGCTCAGCCTGCCCCGAGGGCAGGGCTGGCGCAGCATGTGGTGCCGGGGATCGAACCACGGTCCCTGAAGCTGCCCAAGCTTCCCAAGCAGGCGCTTTAGACCACTGAGCCATCCCGCCGGGCCCCCCCAACAATAGATTCTTAAATGAACGTAAACATGTTGTAGATAAATTGGTTTAATATTATACAGACTTATAAGATCAAAGTAGAGTTTAGCCAGAGCAATAAGGGAAGATAAGAAATTTGTTTTGTTTGGGGTGGGGTTTAAGAGAATTTTTAATGTACAGCAAGTAATTTCTTGTAGTGATTTGAAAAAAAAATATGAGAACATGAATAAGGCTTAGTACTTTAAGATTTACTTTGTAAGAGCTTGTTGACTAATAATGTATAAGAATACATAAAACATAAAATTCCAACATTAACATTGATCTTTCATGCCTTATTGGGATTTAGATACCGAGTATTTTATAGAAAAGTTTTATCAGTGCTTTCATTGTGTGTATTAATTATTCCTTACCAAGAATTTTAGTAAAATTTAAGAAGCTAGTGTTAAGCAGTAGTTATTTCTTTCTTTTTAGTATTCAAAAACATTAGAAAATTCCTTCATTTGGATTTAGGAATAGCTTAACTTATTGCTGAAAATCTGCAATAGGCTTCAGAAGAATTTAACGTGTCTTATTTAGATTGAGAAAATTTCTTGGTGAAGTATATTTTCCCCATTTTAAAGGTGAGGCAATAGAAGCTTATGGTCTAAAATATTTATGCTCTCTACTCTGTGTAGTTAATATAGAGTAGTTTGTTGAACCAGGACTCTTTTATTCAGAGTCTGTGGTTTCTCTCCCAAGCTGAAAACACTTGCTTTATTTTTTATTTAGGGCTACTATTCTACTTATGTACAATACAAAACAATTTAGCCAACAATTTAGACCCGAGCAAGATAGCTCAGGGGTCGAAAGCACCTGCTTAGGCAAGCTTAGGCAACCACAGGGACCGCAATTTGATCCCCTGTACCACATGCTGCGCCAGCTCCACCCCCAGGGTAGACTGAGCAATAAATAAATAAATAAATAAAGTTTTTTTTAAAAAAATAAAACCCAGAGCAATAGTTTATTTCAAGCACTAGATTATGCTGGCTACATTACTCCTCAAATAAATTTTGGTTGATTGTGTAGTCAAAAGTATATGTTTCTCCTAGCTAGTTTGAAGTTGTGTAGTTTTCGGTGTTTCTCTAGCCAGAAAGGGGGCCTGCTGCGTAGCTCAGTTGTTTTAAGTGCATGCTCTGGCAAAGTAGTCAGGCACAGGGACCAGGATTTGGTCCCACCCCACATGCCTTTACCAGACCTTTGCTTAAGGCAGCCTGAGCCAACCGAAAAAAAAAAAAAAAATCCTTCTAGCCAGAAATATATTTTTTGACCTTAAGTTTCTTTGAAAGAAAAGTTTGAAAGAGGATTAATCTTAAATTTTAGAATCATGAAATAAGTTCTAGTTGAACAGAGATACCCAGCTTTCTACTTTCATATTAAATATTAAAAGTGCATATCCTGTGACGGATTCCACATAGTGTACTAAGCATAATAAGTGCTTAATGACTCACGTGTTGAAGTGAAAGTGCCTTGCCTTGTTTGTCACACTGCCACTACACCTTTTGTTCTTAATATCTTTAGTTTCGTATCTTTGTAACTTGTGTTTAGCTAGTCATATTTATTTAAATAATTATGTCAGAGCTTTTCACTGGTTTCATACATATAACATTTATTCACAGTACAATACTGAACACTACAACCTCCTAAGTTTGATCCCTGGTGTGAAAAAAAGTTTCTGCGATACTTTGCTTTCTCTTTAGCTTTTCTTTTAGCATTTCTTCAAGGTTAGCTTATAGCTGGCTAACAATTAGATTTTTCCTGTGTTGAACTATTTAAACATTTCTTGATTTTCTGTAAAGGCAGGAAACTAATTACTGTGTTCACTAGTACTTTATATAGAAATTCTCAATTAGCATTTTCTGAGGTGAATGGAAACTATTGATCTTACATAAACACTTGGAAACAATTAGTAAATAAGATTCAGTATCACTTGTAATATAAAGATTATTTAGTGAATAAATGAAAAATTTTATTTTGTTCTCATAAATACCTTTCATTGGAATTTGTGTAAATTGTCACTTAGATGATGCAAATCTTGAAAGTCTTTTATCTTGTGGATATATTCCAATGGCTTCCTAGGAAATTACTTTTCATTTGGGATTTGAAAAAAAGTTATACATATTTCTTTTTTTATATTTTATTTTTTAATTTAATTTTTTTAAATTTTATTTATTTATTTTTCTTGTTTCAGAACTTTTGTTTGTTTATTTTTATGGCTGGCTCAGCCTGCCCTGAGGGCAGGGCTGGTGCAGCATGTGGTGCCGGGGATCGAACCGAGGTCCCTGCAGCTGCCTAAGCCTTCCTAAGCAGGCGCTTTAGACCACTGAGCCATCCTGCCCGGCCCCAGAATATTTTATTTATTTATTTATTTATTTATTTATTTATTTATTTATTTATTTTTTGTGGGACCGGGGATTGAACTCATGACCTTGCACTTGCCAGGCAGGCACTTGTGCCACGGAGCTATTTCCCCAGCTCACATATTTCTGTAAATATACTTAAGATGTAACAATTGGTTTCTTTTTATCTTTGAGAGTCATCTTTAAATATCAGAAGGAACTTAGCATTTTGTAATGTGATCTATTTTTAAGATTAAAATATTTTTCAAAAGTTTAGTATTTAACACTAAATAAGCCTGCCTTAAAAACCTGTTGTAATTCTTTTGATGTTTATTTAATATCTATAGGTAGCTCATGAAAAGCTGATGGAGAATGGCAGCTGTGAATTGCATTTTTTAGCTACTCTAGCTCAAGAGACTGGGGTGTGGAAAAACCCGGTACTGTGCACTATTCTTTCCCAGGAACCACTGGATAAAGATAAAGGTAAATTTCCTAGAGAGAGGGGGGAGAAAAAAATATATAATCATTGGAATAAAAAATTCAAATATGAAGGTTGCTTAGATATAATTAATCTTAAAGCTATCCCACAGAAGGTCCATTTAATTAAACTTCACCAGATGTGCTTGAAACCCTTTACCTTTTTTGGGTGTAAGATTTATGTATAAGATTATAAGTCAGGTGTTTTGGAGCATACATATAATCCCAGCTCTTAAGAGGTTCAGGCAGGAACATTGCTGAGTTTGAGACCAACTTGGAAGAAACATTATAGAGTCTTATAGTAAGACTTTCTTAATGTCTTTTGAACAGAGGATTTTCTTCTATCAAGTCTTCACAGATGACAGTCTAGCTCCATTTGAAAATAAGCTTGACAGATAAGAAAGCAGGAATAGGCTGGTTAGATAGGTTTCCTCAAAATAAGTTATTGCCAGAACTCCCAGAAGTTCTTTCTAAAATTAGTTCCTCTTTCTCACTTTTTTTTTTTTTTTTGCTTTTTCAGTACCAGGGATCAAACTCAGGACCTTGCACTTGCCAGACAGGCACTTGTGCCACTGAGCTATCTCCCTAGCCCTCTCACTTTATTTTTCAGTCTCGTATTGTTATGTGAACTCAGACAGCTAAACATCTTAGTTAAACTCAGGTATTCTTTGGGAAGTAGATAGCCAAATTGCTAATCAGTGTAGCAACAACATTCAGATTCTAAATTTTGTATATTGCAAAAAAGCATAGCTGTCTCCTACGTGCATTTCTTGAAATTATTTTGGAAAGTTTGCCCAGATTTCATTTTAACAGTTTCCTAAGTGTTTAAATGGAGAAATAAGAAAAAAAAAAATTAGTATTTCTGATGGAAAAAGAGATATTTACCACTCTCTGCTCCTTCCATTATTTCTTGCTGCTTTTCTTGTTTATGGATGCAAACTACAATAGTGAAGACCAAGGCCGGGTGTTAAGCCAGTTTGTTAGGAGCTCCTTTGGTTCTGTCCCGATTGCCAAGTACTGTCTGAATGCATCCTTCACGTTTTCTCCAAGCCACTTGTTCCATCCTTTCTTCACATTTTCCCAGTGCTTTCCTGATAGTTGTGTCTGTGTTAGCTGTTTCTTAGTTTTTCCAAGAAGCTTATTTTTATTTGTTTATTTTAAAGAGGAAAAAAAAAAAAAAACAAAGTAACACTGAACAATAAAAATGGTACAGAGTGTCAAAACAAGAACAGAAAATTAACCATGGTTGTTCTATTACATATTGTTAAGCAAGTTAACTTTTAGTATTTCTTTCTTCATGGATATCCACAGAGTAACAATAGTATTCTCTGAACCTTAGAGAGATGCAAAATAGATCATCATTTAAAAATACTAATGATGATAATAAATTTAAAAGTTGAAAATCTTAGAGAGTTTTTTTTTTTTACCTTTGTATTACGTTTATGTAACAGATTAGCACCAATGTGATTCATTGCTAACATCAAATATACATCATTGGATGTGATACATTAGTAGTAATATCTAGTTTTATCATTTTTTTTAGAGTTTGGAAAATGCTTTTATGTTCATGGTTTAATTTAACCTTCACAGTGAGCCTATGGTAAAGGTAGGATCTTCATTGTTCCTTTTTCCTATTTTATAGATGAGAAAATAGAGGCTTAAAGCATTAGTCTTGCTGGGTATGGTGGCACATCACTGTGATCCCAGCACTCTGGGAGGCTGAGTAGAAGGATTGCAAGCACATCCTGAGGCTCAGTGGTCTAAAGCGCCTGCTTGGGGAAGCTTGGGCGGCTTCAGGGACCGCGGTTCAATCCCCGGCACCACATGCTGCGCCAGCCCTGCCCTCGGGGCGGGCTGAGCCGGCCATAAAAATGAGTGAATAAACAAACAAAGGTTCTGAAACAAGAATAAAAATAATAACTAAAATTAAAAAAAAAAAAAAAAAGCACATCCTGAACAACTCAGTTACTGAGCAAAACCCTTGTCACCAAGAGATAAATAAAAATGGGTTGGAAATGCAGCTCCGTGTTAAGGCCATGGACTCAATCTCCAGGACCAAGACAAAACAAACCAAATAAAACACCACAACTTTTCTATATTGCATTGGTAAAATGAGAGGCAGAGACTGGAATTAGATCTGCAACCTCTCCCATCTAATATTAATGCCCTATTTGAACATAGCCTTTTAATAATGACCTAAATAGAAGATTAGCTGCTTTTTTCTGTTGTCAGCTTCTAAAAACCATTTTACCAAACTCATATGTTATGTAAATTCTGGAAAAAGGAACCTTTACCATGTCAGAGATTTAAACTGTTTTAAAAAGACAGTGTACTCAGTTTCCTTGTTTGAATATGCCTAACAAACATTGTACCTGTTATTAGATGTCTTCACTCCTTTCTTTCTTTCTTTTTCTTTGTTTCTTTCTTTTGTTTTTTCTTTTTCTTTTCTTCCCCCCCCCTTTACCTGATAAAGCCAGTGGAATAATTTGAACTATGCAGCCATGAAGAGTTTCTGCTAAGTAGACAGACGGATTGTAATAGCCAGATTTTAATATGACTTGTGAAGCAACCAGAGATAATGATTTAAGAGACTTTGCAACCATAATTTTTATGGTCTTCTCTGTTATGTGGAATGTTTCTTCATTAAATAATAAGATGAACCAGAAGAATGTTTATTTCCTTCTTTGAAAAAAATTGAAGGGATTAAATTTTGTGCCTACATACTAGTTTATTTATATTTTCAAATTTGGGAATTTAAAGATAAGCCACATTGTATCCTATAACTAGCCCCTTCATTTAACTTAATCTAGTCCACATCAAGTTTGCAAAGCAGAGCAACACCTCCGAATAATCAGTGTACTTCTAAAGACTATACTCATTTAGAGAAGGCTATGAAGTTTTGTTGTAGCATTTGAACAATGAATAGTCCACGATTAATTGGTTTGGTTGTTTTTCTTCATTTTTAATAGATAAATGTTTGTTGGGGGGACTCGAGACAATGTCTCTAGTTCAGGCTGACCTTGAACTCATATGTATCCAAGGCTGGCCTCACACTCATGGCAATCTTGCCTCAGCCTCGCAAGTACTATGATAACAGGCATGTGCCACCATGCGAGCTAAATCCTGTCTAAACCAAAAGAATTCCCTTCCATTTGGAAGAGTGAGAGTAGATAAAACTGAAATACTGGTTTAACTTTTCAGATGTTATCATCCTAAAATAAGGTAACACTAGTAAACCAGTTGAAGTACGTGATTTTGAGTATAAAGGGATGCTTATACCTTCTTCACTTATAATTCGTGCCTTTAGTCATATGCTGCAGATGGAACAGCGCTTAATGCTCAGTCATGCAGTTCGACCTCCTCCATAGAACATCACTGGAAAAACAATTATATAAATGACCATAGAGAGTGGTGACTGTGTATTTCATTTCTACTCTTAGCCTGCTGTTAGAAAATCTTCATTGTAAAAATTACATTTGTAGAGTTCCATGTGTGGGATCTAGGCCTAGTCCTAAAGCTATAGTAAATAAAGTATAAATCCCTCTTTTAGGGACAATTGAAATTTTTAAAGAGTAACATCATATCCATAGGTAGTCTTCTTTTTAGTATAGACTGAAAACCCTTCCTAGTGTGGCATAGAGATATAAATCTATAATCATGATTTCATATGTTTAAGTGCATTTTATATCTGTTCTTATTCTCATTAGTGTGATTTTCAATACTTATTCTCTATCCTAAATGATTCAGTAAGCTTCAGATCAGTGAAGACTTCATCCTCTTCATCTTAACAATTCCTACTTTAATATGACCTAAGATGCCATTACCTTTTTGGGTAACCACATTATTCTCACAACTCATGTTATTAAAATCACAGACTTTAAACCAAATTTTTAAATTATGCTTTGTCATTTAATTTCACTATATTCCATCTATTTTTTCTCTTTTAATTTGTCAAAATACTTTGGAATCCTATACTATTGAAGATTTGTGCCCTTCCTATTTTCCCTTCATTAGCAGGTCTTATTAAATAAGGGCACTTCTCGGCATTTGAATCCTCGACTATGACCATGAAAGGACTGTATCTAGAAACAGGCCCTTAAAACTTAATACTTCTTCCTACTTGCCTTCAGTCTTATTATCTCTACCCTTTTATTGCTGTTATTTGTCAAATGTATCTGTTTTCTTAATGTCTGACCTACAACTGTCCTTTTTTTTTCCCCCTCCCATAAGGATTTGATGAAAGGTAGTAACCAATGGCTGGTTAGAGGATTTTTTTGTTTTTATTTTTTTGATCTGTTTGTTACAGTCTCACTATGCAGCTCAGACTCATAGTGAGCCTCCTGCTTTCAACCTCCCCAGTGCTGGGATTACAGATGTGCTCCACCACGTCCAGTCTCAGTGTCCAGCTCAGCTTGCCGGGCAGGCACCAGGGATTGACCTCAGGTCCTTGTGTTTGCCTAAGCAGGCACTTGGTCTACTGAGGTATCTCGCTGGCCCTGGTTAGAGTTGTTTTAAGTAAGAATGTTCTATATGGATGTTGGTTGGACCTAATTTATTATTTTTCAGTTAAATCTTCTTTCTTAGAATAGACTTAGATCTTTGGAATAATTGTGAAATCTTTCCATATGCCCCTCACCCAGTTGCCACTTATTAACATCTTTCATTAGTATGATACGTTGGTCACAATTAATCAGTATTGATATTTTGCTATTACTAAAGTCCATACTTTGTTCGATTTCCTTAGTTTTTACCTAATGTCCTTTTTCTGTTCCAGGATACCATCCAGGATTACCACATTACATTTAGTCGTCATGTCTTCTTAGGCTCCTCTTGCTGTGACAGTTTTTCAGACTTTCCTTGTTTTTGATGACCTTGACAGTTTTGAGGAGTACTGGGCAGGTATTTTTAGACTGTCCCTTAATTGGGATTTCTCTGATGTTGTTATGATGAGACTGGGATTATGGGTGTTTGGGTAGAAGACCACAGAGTACCATCATATCAAAGGCCCATATTATTAGCATGAGTTATTCCTGTTGATGTGAACCACTGCCACTTAGCCAAGATGCTGTGTGACAGGTTTTCCTGTATAAAGTTACTTACTCCCCTACCTCTTCCATGCTGTGCTTTTTGAAGAAAATTACTTAAGCAAAATGGGTAAGGGCTGTGTTCTACCTCCCAGAGGACACAATGATGGCATCAGGTTTTTGTTGTTGTTTTGGCAGGACCGGGGTTCAAACTCATAACCTTGTACTTGCAAGGCAGGCACTTGTGCCACAGAGCTATCTCTGGCCCCAGCATCAGTTAGAGTTCTATGTAGATTTGTCTGTTCTTTCCCACTTTGTCATTTATGATATGGAGTTGTGGTTATTTTCTAGTTTGGTTCTAATCCAACATTACTTAGTTTGTGCTCAGATTGTCCCACCTTCAGCCAATGGGAGCTCCTTCAGATGACTTTTGTACTCATTAATGTAACCCTATCATCACGGGTTTTGTGGTTTTTTGAGCTACTTCATAGTTTTTTGGTATTATAATCTGCTCTAGGATCAGGTTGCATATTCTAGCTGTAAAGCTAGAGATTTTTCCAAGGAACCCTGCTCTCTTTTATTGGAGAATACTATTAGAAACTAAGATATACTCAGTGGATATGCTTGTTGCTATTGCTTCTTGGTCCTCTCAGTGGGCAGAGCAAAAAACTATGTGTTAGGTAGATTACTTTGTGAATATATATATGTATGTATACATATATATAAATATATATATATATATATATAAATTTGTAAATATTTTATAGTAGCCATCCATTATCTGTGTTGAACTAAATGTGAATTCCTACTATTCCCAACTCTACAGTCTATTACAGGAGTCATTCTAGTTTGCTCCCCTTAGTTATCTGTAGCCTACAACTTCAGCAGGCCATGTAATTGGAATCACATCTGCATACTCTTTAGATGGCATCACTCACCATTAGCCATCAATTCAATTTTAGTATACACTTACAGTGACTTCAGGCACCATGAATCTTGTGGTAGCTAACTTTACCAATTAGGGTAGTGAGTATATAAGTCAAGTTTCAAACTTTAATCATTTCCAAAGCTACTTTAGATTGCTGTGTTATTTCCCTATTCCTTTTTTCTTAATTAAAGTATTTTTTTGTTTTCCTCAGTTGTTTGCAAAAATAACTTCAGACAGCAATAGGTAAAATCATCCCTATCTCCTACAATGAGGATTTTTTTTTCTTTTTTAATTTCATACCTTAAAATTCTGTGCTGTGCTGGGAATCAAACTTAGGACCTTGCACTTGCCAGGTAGGCAGTGGGCCACTGAGCTGTACTCTTGACCTGGTGTCCTTGGTTTTGACAAATGCAGTGTCATTTATCTTCCCTCCATTGCTCACCATTATAGTATTACAAAGAACATATCATATATATTTCATTTACTCAGCCTTTTCCAGACATCTGACAACTAATGTATAAGCTGCTTCTATAGCTTTTTTCTTTTCTAAAATGTTACATAGTTATAGCCTTTTTATTTTGGCTTCTCTTATATAGTAGCATACATTCAACATGTGTCCACGTTTTTATGTTGCTTAATAGTTTATTTTTTTATTGCTGGAGAGTATATCATTATTTGATTTATGTTGGTTTATCTGCTCACCTATTAAGGCATCCCATTTGCTGCCATTTTTACAAACATTTGCATACAGATTTTTGTGTTACTATAAGTATTCACATCAGTTGGGTAAATACTTTAGAAGTATGGTTCCTCTGTCATCCGGTGAGTCTATGTTTAACTTTACAAGAAACTGCTAAAGGGGCCGAGAGATAGCTCAGTAGAATAAGCGCCTGCCTGGCAAGCACAGGGTCCTGAATTCAGTCCCCAGTACCACCAAAAAGAAAGAAACAAACTGCCAAACCGTATTCCGAAGTGTCTTCATTATTTCATGTTCCCATCAGCAGTGAATACTAGTTCTTGTTCCCCCAGACTGTCACCAGCAATTGATATTGTTTTAGTCTTTTAGCCACTCTGTTAGGCATACTGTGATATCAGATGTTTTGGATTTGTATTTCTTATGACAAATGATATTGGAATTTATTTTATTTTATTTTATTTTATTTTATTTTATTTTATTTTATTTTATGAAAAGGTCTACAGGGTGTTCAGGGTCTCGATACTAGATCAGACTCGTAGTAATCCACCTGTTTACAGCCTTCCAAGAGCTAGGATTACAGGATGCATGCCAGCACACCTTGTCTCAGCAAGCCCCAGGGCTGGAGCTGGGACAGCAGGCCCAAGGATTGAAACCCCAGCCCCCGCATCTGCTTACAGGTGCTTTAATCTGCTAAGCTATTTGGCCCACCCTTGGAATCTTTTACATACATATATATTTGCAATCTGTATACCTTTGGTGAAACATCTGTTTATATATTTTGGATACATTTTAGGTAAGTTGTTTCATTGCTGGGTTTTCCTAGTTTATACATTTTAAGTATAAGTACTTCAGGTAGGTGTTTGGGATATCACTTCTTTCATTCTGGCTTTTCTATTTTTATAACAATGAATTGCAGAGCAGAAGTTACACGCTTTAATTGAAGTCCAGCTTTTCAATTTTTACTTTTATGAGTCATGGTTTTACTGTCTTATATAAAAGCTCCACCAAATTCAACAACTTACAGGTTTTTTTCATTTTTAATGTTTTATAGTTTTACATTTGCTGTGCTCTATTTTGAGATAATTTCTGTGAAAAGTGTGACCTAATTTTTGTTTAAGAAGTGTATCCTGAGGTCTTTCAGCTTTGACTCCTCCTGCCATGGTTATAGTAGCTGTCGGTCTTTTTTTTTCATCTTTTTCCAGATCATCTTTTTAGAAGTATGGTTCCTCTATCATCAGGTGAGTCTATGTTTAACTTTATAAGAAACTGCTAAAGGGGCCGAGAGATAGCTCAGTAGAATAAGCGCCTGCCTGGCTAGCACAGGGTCCTGAATTCAGTCCCCAGTACCACCAAAAAGAAAGAAACAAACTGCCAAACCGTATTCCGAAGTGTCTTCATTATTTCATGTTCCCATCAGCAGTGAGTACTAGTTCTTGTTCCCCCAGACTGTATCCTAGCTCTTATTAGTCATGCTTATTTTTCCAAACAATTGCAAGCTATTTTTTAAATTAATTAATTTTTAGACTCCTATCTAGCATTATATCTATTCTTCTTTCTACTTTTGCAAAAGTACCATCAGCCTCATTTCAAAAGCTACATTTTTTGCCTGTGCATACTCTATTAATTCTCTCCTGTTCTTTTAATCACCTGTTCTTTGTCCTGTTCTTTTAAATCTAAAACTTAGCAGAACCATCATAAGAAAAGAATTTTTTTCTCTGCCATCATAAGTAACACATTCATACTTCAACAGTAGGCCTTTCTCAAAAAGTTACTATCTCTTCCAGGTTTAATGTTCTCAGTATTCTTGTTATGTTAGGGGTTTTAAGTTTCAGCTGTAATTAACATCTTGTATATGTTAGTTTCAGGTCTCTAGCACTAATGATGCATCCTTGATACATCCTTGGTCCTGAGTCTGTATATTTCATTTTAAAATGTGAACTTAGCATTCCCATCACTCATTTGTACTTTTTTATTTTATAAATATATTTAGTACAGGGTCTGCAGGGTCTTACTACACAGACAACCCTCATAGTGATCCTCCTGTTTTTAGCCTCCCAAACATGGGGATTACAGACTTACACCACCACACCCAGTCTCAATTGCTGTCTCAGTATTACCCCAGGGGCGGGGCTGGCAAGACATGCCTGGGATTGAACCCTGGTCCCTGCATCTACCTAAAGCAAGTGCTTAGTCTGCTGAGATATCTGGCCAGCCTCATTTGTACATCTTTAATGAGATAGCGTACAGTTGCATGAATCACATTTTTTTTTCAACTTGCCAATTTTTTCTTGGATCTTGAGTACTGCAGCTCTGTCTCATAGTTGTCAAGGAAGTTTCTAAAGCTAAAAGAAAGCTTGTCCAAATATTGCTTTAACCCTCTTGGCTGTCATGAATAACACTTATAATCATGGAAGTACAAATACCTCTTTAAGAATATGGCTTTAATTCTTTTGGGTACTCAGATATAGTAGACTGATTGTAGTAGATTGTAGTATATGATAGTTATATTTTCAATTTTTGAGCAACTGCTATACTGTTTTTTGTAGAGATTGTACCGTTTTAGAATCTTTAAGAATGTACAAAAGTTCCAATTTCTCTGTATCTTCATCAAGACTATTTAATGAGTGTGAAATGTTTCATTGGTGTTTTGTATGCTTATCATTGATATATCTTTTTTAACGTATTTAATTCAGGGTCTACATGGTCTCACTACACAGATAGGACTCATAGTAATCCTTCAGTTTTCAGCCTCCCAAGTGTTGGGAGGTGTACGTTACCACGCCCAGTCATTCAGTGTCTCAGCATGTCCTGGGCACAGGGCTGACACTACATGCGGGGATCAAACCCTAGTCCCTATGTCTGCCTAAGCAGGCACTTTAATCCACTGAGCTATCTGGCCAGCATTTTATGTATCATCTTTTGAGAAATATTTGTCCATATCGTATTTTAATTCAATTTTCTTCTTTTAGAGTTACAATATTAACTCCCCATCAAATAAATGATTTGGAGATACTTTCTCTCATTCTATAGGTTGCTTTTTTAATGTCTTGTTTGTATCAAAAGGACAACAGTGCAGATTTGGTGTAGTTGAATTTGTTTTGCTTTTATTGTCTGTGTACTTAGTGTCCTTCTTAAGAAACCATTCATAGCTCCAGTATCATAAAGTATTTTATTCTCTGTAGCTTCTTCTAGTTTAATAGTTTAAGTCTTAAGTTTACATCGTTAATCCCTTTTGAGTTAATTTTTAGGGATGGTGCAAGAACAGGATCTAACTTTATTCATTTGCCTGTGGATATCAAGTTTTTCCAACAGTATTTATTGATGTTCTTTTTCCTTTTAGTTATCTTACCAAATCTTTTGTTTCACTTTGCAAGCAATATAAGCAATGTTTTATACTTTGAAATTTTGTATACTTTACACAAAGCAAAATAAAAAAATATGAACTTGTGAAATTATGCACAAATGATATTAATATTTTAATGTATCTGGTTGTTGATCTCACTGCACAGCTCTACCTGCTTTGAGCCTCCTCGGCTCTGGCATTATTACAGGCATGTACCACTATGCCCAGACTCTGACTGGCTCAGCCCACCCTGGGGGTGGGGCTGGTGTGGCACGTGGTACCAGAGATGGAACCTCAGTCCCTGCGCTTGCCTAGTCTTGCCTAAGCTTGCCTGAGCAGGTGCTTTAGTCCACTGAGCTATCTCACCAGCCCCATACAAATTATTACAGAGAGGAAACTCCATTGTTGAGCAAACAGATGTTAGCACTCTTTTAGAAAAATCAAATGTGCTAAGCTTTCTTTCTGGACTCTGTTCTATTGGATGGTCTGTATGTCTCTTTTTATGTTAGTATCACATTTATTTTGAATATTGTAGCTTTTTAAGATGTTTTGCAATCAGGAAGTATGGTGACTTCAGCTTTCTTTTTTAGTAGTAGGATGATGATGATGATGATGATGATGATGATGATGATGATGATGATGATGATGATGATGATGATGATGATGGCCGGCTCAGCCTGCTTTGGGGATGGGGTTGGCACAGCATGTGGTGCTAGGGATCGAACCATGGTCCGCCTAAGCTTGCCTAAGCTTTCCTAAGCAGGCGCTTTAGACCGCTGAACAATCTCGCCGGTCTGGTGACTTCAGCTTTGTCATTGTATTAAATTATTTTGGCTATGCAGGATTCCTTGTGACTCAATTCAATTTTAAGATAAAGTTTTTCTATTTCTGTGAAAACTACCATTGAAATTTTAATAGGCATTGTGTTGACTCTACAAATTTCTTTGGGTAATATAGCTCTGTTGACACTAATTCTTCTGGCTTATGAACATAGGATGTCTTTCCAACTGTTTGTGTCATCTACACTTTCTTTTAGTATCTTTTTAAGTAGCCCTTAGTGTAGAAGAAGTCTTGGAGCTCTTTGGTAGACTTTATTTATTTATTTTTTCCTTTGGTAGACTTTAAAGAAGTATTTTATTATTTTGGATACTATTGTAAATGGGATTACTTTCTTAATTTTTTCAAGTATGTTATTTATAGTATATATTCAGAATTCATTCAGTGATTTTAAAAAAAAAATTTAAAAAGATTGATTGATTGATTGATTGATTGATTTGGTACAGGGTCTCACAACATAGCTCACATTTGTGAGATCCTCCTGTCTCAGCCTCCCCAGAGCTGTGATTACAATTGTGCACCACCTGGCCAGTTTCAGTAGCAGGCTCAGAATGGGTCCAGCATGGCATGCAGTACTGGGGATTAAATTTGTGTCCTCGCACTTGCCAGCCAGGCACTTAGACCACTGAGCTATGCCAGGTTCAGTGATTTGTTTTTCACAAAATTTCAGCTTACAAATCGTAATATGCTTAAAAGTAATTATTTTAAACCTAGAAACGAACTTTTGTGTGTTGATTTCTATGTCTTGCAACTATTAGATTTATTTTCTAGTAGATTTTTTAGTAGAAAATTTGTTTCTAAACAAGGTCATGTCATCTGCTAAAAGACTTGACTTTTTCTTTTTTAATCTCCTGCTTTATCTTCTCTAATTGTCAGATGGTTTCTAAGAGAAAAAAAAGCTCTTTAAGTGATTTTAGGCCACAATGAGAATTGCTACTTTATATATGTTGATAGGCTTGAGTGGGAAATTTGATGCACCTAACTACTCAGATAGTTTAGAACTTCTAACATCTGAAAAACAATAAATCGAGTACTTCTTCTATAAGGAAAAATGACCCAGATAGTAGAGAGTAAGGCATAGCAGAATAGGAAAAAGAAAATCAGTGAAAGAAATGAAAAAAACAGGGGAGAAAGGGGAGGAGTGAAAGTGTATTTTAGTTTTCTTTCAATTCATTTGAATTATGAGCTTCAGAATATGCAGTTATCCTTTAAAGGCTAATGGTACACCATAACTCTTCACTGCTATAAAATATCATTCTACTTAGAAGTAGTGACAGTAGTCAGATATTTCTGGTCCCATATTGTATAAAGATAGAAGTCAAAAACCCATTATTCTAGTCTTAGTTCTGTCATTAGCTGGCTTTAACGACTTCAGGAAGTAACTTGCTTTCTGTGACTCTATTTACTCATCTGCCACATGATGGAGTTACCAAGAATCATCTATAAAGTCTTTTCTCTCTAATCTATATTTGAGATGTATTGTGCCCTAAGTGGTAGTGACTTCCTGTTATTAAAAAACAAGTACCTATGGTTCTGAATCTTTTAATTAATATTAATAAACTTTCAACACAGTGATTTAGCTCAATAGTTAGAATGCAGTTTGTCATTCTAACTTATAGATTATTTGCACTTCGATGTGCTGTTGTTTTGTTATATATTTTCTGCCTTTAAAATTTGTTTGCCATGATATTTCAGATTCTACTGGTTATGAGTTATGATAGTATTAAATAATTCCTTTTGTAAGAATTGTTTCCTTTTGAGAGAATTAGCAAACTAAATCTTTTTTTTCCCCTAATGTCAACTACTTATGTGTAGTCAGAATGACCTTATTTTAGGTTTCTCTTAAGCTTTGATTTAAAATCTCCCCACATTTTGCTTTGGTACTAAATTGAATTATGAAACCATATTTGAAGTGTAATTTTCTGTGTTGCTCAGATTATTGTAACTATAACCAAAAACTGAGAAAGTCAGCTTAGACAAAGGAAGATTTGTTTTGCCTGTTTCAGACATTTCAGTTTATGGGGCTAGGGTGATAGCTCAGTAGAATAAGCACTTTCCTGGCAAGCACAGGGTCCTGAGTTCAATCCCCAGTACCGCAAAAAAAGAAAAAAAAAGATTCAGAGATTTCAGTCTATGATCAGCAGACTCCAAGGCACAACAGTCATGGTGTGGAAAGCATTATAAAAGAGAGCTGCTCACCTTGTGGCAGCCAGGATGCAGAGACAGGAGGAAGTCACCAAGAAAAGATAACTCCCCAGGAAGGCCCACCTTCAGGGAAGGCCTACCTCCAGGGACGTTTTTCCTCCGCCAGCCCCTATGCCTTCCTAGCACATTGTTCTATGAACTAACTCATCGTCAATGGTTAGTCCACTGTTGAATTTTTTTTTAAAGATTTATTTATTATTTCAGAACCTTTATTTGTTTATTCGCTCATTTTTATGGCCGGCTGAGCCCTTCCCGAGGGCAGGGCTGGCACAGTATGTGGTGCCCGGGGATCGAACCTCGGTCCCTGAAGCCTCCCAAGCTTTCCCAAGCAGGCACTTTAGACCACTGAGCCATTCCGCCGGTCCCGCCACTGTTGAATTTAGCATCTTCACAAACCAGTCACCTCTAGGGACCTCTTAGTCCAGTCGAAGTGAGATCCAGATTCACGAACACATTGTCCTGTGATAGTATGATAGGAGATATTTTTTTTAAAAAGCAATGCTGTTCATCTTACTTGGAAACGTGCACATTTATTTATGTGTGTTCAATTTTTTTTTTTTTTTTTTTTTTTTTGCTTTTTGAGACAGGGTCTCACTATGCAGTTCAGGCTGGCCTTAAGCTCACTTTTGTAGCCCAGGCTGGTCTCGAACTCACATCGATCCTCCTGCCTCAGCCTCCCGAGTGCTGGGATTACAGGCGTGTGCCACCACGCCCGGCTTGTTCAATTTTTTTTTTAAAGGTTTAGTTTGAAAAACAAAGATCAGTAGGTACAGGGGTTTAGATTTCAAGAAAAGAGTAAAATTTGGGATCCTGTGTTATATTACTTATAGATTCATGGTTTTAATACTGAAAAGCTATAATCATTGTACTTGATAGAAAAATTTTTTCATACTAATGTGAATGTAGTCAGATATAAAAGTATTAGAAGTCTAGAATACTTAAAGAGCATCTTTTTCCTCATCTAACCCATAAGCTGTTATATATTTCTGCTAGTCTATTCATAAGTAGTATTTTATAGAGCATTTTATATTTATTACTAGGGCTAAGGATGTACCACACACCAAAAAAAATTTATTCTAAAAGTTTTTCAGAGTTTTGAGGGTACATATCAACAAATAAACGTTTAAACATGACTTATATCCTAATAAGGAAAACTTTGAATCCTCTTTTCATAAATACAAGCAGTAAAAATTAATTTTTATTTGTAGATGATCAGAAAGCTACTCAAAAATTCACAGATGGGAGCAGAATAGAAATGTATTGCAGTTAAATGTGTCTTAGGCATGTACCATGATTATTAAATGATATTTTAAAAATAACACAGACTCCACAATTTTAAGGAATTTGTCCTTTGGAAAACTTTTTCCTCATATTTATTTTTCTGTAAATACTTGAATTCATTCTAAAACATCTACTTAAAAGACAATATCCTTTGTAAAATTAAAAATTCATTGGGCTAGGGAAATAGCTCAGTGGAATAAATGCTTGCCTGGCAAGTACACGGTCCTGAGTTCAATCCCTGGTACCGCAAAAAAGAAAAAATTTCATTTATGTTGAACAAAATATTAGTGAAATTTTCTTATCTAAAATATCCATATATACTTTATTGTTGCCCATATAATTGTGTAATGCTCTAGCATTACAAATTTTACGACATTGACTCATAGTATGCAAAATTACCTGGTGTAGGAAGAATTTAGCATCATTTTCAGTAACTATTAGAATTTAATGCAGAATTATTTTTATCCTTAAATAGGTTATTTACCTCATTCCAAATGATACTCTTACGGGACAAAAATTCAATATACCCTTTAAAGGTCCGCAGTATACTTCTTGCTTATAGGTTAAGTATTTTTGTTGTTGTTTGTTTGTTTGTTTGCAGTACTGAGGATTGAACTCAGGACCTTGTGCTTGCTGGGCAAGCACTTATTCTCCCAAGCTATCTCCCCAGCCCTTATAGGTTAATATTTTATGATAGCTTTATTGAAAGTAGTGGAAAGTGGGGAAAAAAGTTTTAGCTTCTGTATTTAAAAAAAAAAAAATCTTTTTAAATACTTGTATTGCAAATGAATTATTACCTAATGTTAATAATGTATTATGTCTTGTTTTTTAAAGTGAATGAATTTTTAGATTTTGAGGGTCCCATCTTGTTGGATATGAGAATTAAACATCTAATCAAAACAAATCAGTTAAGTCAAGCAACGGCTCTAGCAAAGCTGTGTTCTGATCATCCAGAGATTGGTACAAAAGGTAGTTTTAAGCAAACTTACCTTGTCTGTCTTTGTACGTCATCACCAAATGAAAAGTTAATCGAAGAGGTAAGTATATTTCTTTGTTAGTAATTTTTTAATGGAGAGATTAATTTTAATTATAATGTTTTTGAGTCCCTTTTTTGTAAATGCTTAAAGGACCATTGTCAGTCTTACAGTTTGATGTGGTCCTGGATGGCGGCAACTTGATTCTAAGCAGTTTTCAGAATTACAGACAAACTAATTAATTTTGCTTGGCTTCCATTTTTAAAAATGTTCGGCATTATTTTGGCCATGACTTCAGTTTTATCTGATCTCAAAATACTTTCAGATCTTTTTAACTAGCTCATTTGTAACCAAGGCCCACCCATTATATCTGCTCCATAATGCCCAAGTTATTACCCCTTGTAGGGCTATGCTTAACATGTTACAGTCTCTCTCTCCCTATCTCTGCTTTGTTCTTTTCTCTCTCTCCCTCCCTCCCTTCCTCCCTCCTTCCCTTTCTCCCTCCCTCTCCATTTTTGCCTGATTTTTATTACATATTTGGGTTTTTAATCTGTTCCTTAGAGGATAATGGGAATAGACTTTTAAGAGTCAGCCATGGCCTGGGTCAGTGGTCCTTCTGACAGATCCTTGTCCACGTAAACCAGTAAGCAAGGAAATAGTAGCTCTGCTAGGAAATTGTAGCTCTGCTTAGATGTAAGAGGGGTAGCTCTGGGGGAGGTGGAGTATCATTTGGCGTCTTTGGAAGGAATGAGCTTTAGCTTGGATTCTTGATGTAGGTTGACAGTGTTTACTGTAGATCCAGTGTTTTTGTTTTATCTTTAAAATAAACTTAAAGTTCTTATCTCTTTCTAATCATTTTCTCATTTAATACATCCTGGTGTAACACAGTAATATAAAGTTTGAAATTTGACATTTGAGCTTTCTTAATTTTTTGTGCTACACACACACACACACACACACACACACACACACTCACATACACACACATTCTTTTTTCTTTCTTTTTGAGGTCTTGCTATGCAGTTCAGGCTAACCTTAAACTCACTTTGTAGCCCAGGCCTTGAACTTGCAGTGATCCTCCTGCCTAGGTTTCCTGAGTGCTGATATTACAGACATGTGCCACCATGCCAGGAAATATTTTTATATTTTGAAAACCACAGAGACATACCCTGACTTCTAGCCACTTTTCTCTTTATTGACATCTTTTTTTCCCATGGCTGTGTAATTCCACAGTATATATTTGTAATTATTTTTAACCATACTGTCAACCACTTGAGATTGTTCTCTTGTATAATGCATTCTTATATCCTTGCTAGTAGTATACGAGTAGAGCACATTTTTGGAAGTGGAATTTCTGGATCAAAGAACCAGAAAGAAGCTTAGCTATATACTCTCAAAAAATTTTATGTAAAATTTCTTTCCTGCTAGAAATTATTAGTTCTTTTCTTTTCTTTTTGTATTATGGCCAGCTCAGCCTGCCCTGGGGGTGGAGCTGGCGCATCATGTGGTGCCAGGGATTGAACCACAGTCCCTGTGGTTGCCTAAGCTTTCCTAAGCAGGTGCTTTGGGCCGCTGAACCATCTTGCCAGCCCTATTAGTTTTTTTAAATATTTGCTAGTCCATGTATAATAAATAATAGCTATTACTTACTAATGATAAATTTATCACTCAAGTACTTTCTTATATGAAAAAAATTTTAATAATTGAATCACAACCTTGAAATTATTCTTGATGTGCAGATAGAACCAATATGTTTTCTTTTTTATTCATTTTAATGAGAAAAGATAAAATAGCAATGAAACAGTTTCAAATCAGGTTAATAAGAGGGTTGCAATAATTAATACATTGCATTTTGTTGTCTTCATAGTTATTATGAAGACTAGATGCAGACCTCTAAAACAAATATTATTACAAGCTTTTATTCTCATTGAACTAAGAGAAAGTTATATATATATATATATATATATATATATATATATATATATATGTATGTATGTATTTCCCCCTCACAACAGAAATGGTCTTTTATTTACACTTGTGAAGTTAGTGACACATGACACTAGGTTGCCTAGTAACTGTTAGCTAATCTTAACCAGGTAGGATGTTCATCTCAAGAGTGAGGTAGCTTATTTGCTTTGGGCACTGGACCAAGACCCACCTACAGATATTTGATTAATTTCCCAGCTTCATGGTCCCAACATTTTGCTTTGTCAGAGATGGGTGTTCCACTGCAGTTAGAGAAGCAGTATTTGGAGAAGTCTTTAAAGGACCTTTTCATGCTTGAAACCAGTCTAAATATTGTAGATACTTGAATTCAGCAAAATAACTCAATATAGTCCAATAGTTCATAATAGTAGTGGGTTATCAGCAGAACTTGTAATTGTCAGAAGTTGTTGACCATTTTACAGCTCAGCATATTAATATGGCATTACTTTTTATACCTTGTCATACTTTTCTGCTGGATGGTTAAGACCGAGTTAAAGCAAGACCTACGTAACAAAAATGTAACTTTTGTATCTGACAAAGTCAGTCAGATCCTTTCATAATTTACCCTGAAACCATGTACAGCAGCTTGTAGATGTTCTGTCAGTGTCAGCCATCTGGATGAGTCACAGTCATTGCTTGACCAGTTTGCTCTGTGAAAGCCTGAGAGAATGTTTTCTGTCTAAGTGACTCTCCTTAGGCACAGTGTACATCATGGATCCCTTCCCTCTGTGGTCCCATAATCTCCTTCATCAGAAAATTTGGGATACCACTGATTTATAGGATGTCACAGCACAAGTTTCCTTATGTCCTGAGTCCTTACTGACCTTGAAGGGCTAGGGACAAAGTATTGGCTGTCCTTGAAGCCCCTCTATTTCTTAGTTGCTAAACATCCAGAAGAGAAGCTTAATGATATTATTACTCTGTAACAGAGGCAGTTGAGCTTGACATCAATATCTGTCTGAACTCAAACACCTCAAACATAACATGGAACTACTATTTTCCAACAGTCATGGATATTCTGAAATTTAAATCCCTATAGAATGTGAAGAAAAATAATTACACATTTTTACACAGAAATTTATTACCTTTTTTAATAAACATTTACTTTAAATAGAGTATAGCAATAGTTGATATTATGCATTTAGAAGACGAAAATGACAGATATTTCAAGCATGATTTTATTATAATATATTGCTAATGACTAGAACTAATTCATTTAGAAAACACTTTGTAAACATGTAATATATTGTTTTGTGCCTTTGAATATGTGATTTAAAGAACAGTATTAAAACCTAAGAATTACTTCCATCTTTATGTTTTCTGCTTTGCAAGGGATTTAACACAAAATTACTTTAACAAATAGATCATTCGAACTGGTTTTAAAAACTTGTAAATTTTCGGGTATTTAAATTTTGTTCACTTTTCAAAACTATAGGGAAAAGATAGTTCCTTTGTAGTTGATATGCTGTAGTTGATATAACTGTGAGTTATATTAGCTTTAGATTTTTAAGATAATTGTTTACTGATAGCTATCTTTCACTTTTCATGATTTTTAATCCAGTCATTAGATTTAACCATATTTTAAACCAATAAATATACTTTTATTGTTTGTGCCATTAACCTTATTATTCTTTCCTAGCAAGCCCTCTCCTGGCAAACTAGAAAATGAATGCTTTCAGTGCAATCAGTTAGTGTATCTATAAAAGCAGATGTGTTATATTTAAATGTAAGATAATTTTAGTTGACATACATATATAGGTGTGGATAAATGCAGGTACATATAAATGATCAGGCATTGTAGTTTAAGTATTAGGCAAAAGGAATGAAGGTATTTCATCAAGGAAGTGCCTTTCCTTGTGGATTATACTTTTAGTATCATGTGGGCCTGCTAAAGGAATGGCTCCAGTTTTAGAACAACAACACAAATTGTATTCAAAACAAATCTCACTTTCTAGCAAATAAGCATATATCATATTTAGCAGTATAGAACCGTGGTATGCTTCTGAACATGGAATTCTGGCAATAGTACAGACTTTGTAATCCTGTATTGAAGTCTAGTCTACCATAGTGTAACTTTCAAGTAATTTAATCTCTAAGCCTTTTTCTAAGAAGTGTGACATGAGCACTCTAATCAAAAAATTTCAAATTAAACATGTTGCAAAATCTTATTTGAATTGTAGCACAGGACAAAAAGTTACATACCTGGCTTTATACATGTCATAGTCAATACACAGATACATAAAAATATTGTATTAAATTACCTTGGCCTATTCATGTAAGATGCATATGAAAACAAATTTAGTGTTTAGATTTGAGCTCTCAGGTAGTTTGGATAAGGAGCATTCAACCTGTACTCGTACCTACTTGCAAGCTTCTTGTGTGGATGCTATTTTTTACGAACTGTAGTAATAAACAGTAGATACTATTACTGTTAACATTTTATGAAGTAAGTTGTAAAACATCATGGGTTGACTATATTTGTGTGTGTGGTTCATGGTAATTATTTAAATGTAATATAGTTTCTAATACAAGATAATGTTATGAAATGCCAGGAGTATAGATCTTGGACCAGCAAGATATTTCAGTGGTCTAAAGCACCTGCTTAGGCAAGTGTAGGCAAAGCACAGGGACTGTGGTTCGATCCCTAATGCCACATGCCGTACCAGCCCCGCCCCCAGGGCAGGCTGAGCCAGCCCTCCCCCCCCCACACACATACATGCAAAAGTATTGATCTTTTGTATATCAGGCAAGATTTGGTTAAATGTGAATCATTTAACCGTTGCATGTTGGGTACATAAATATCATTGTTATGAACCTAATGTTCATTTTGTGTATATAACATTAATACCTAGTAGAAAAGCTCTGATGAAATAATATGCATAAAATGCATAGCACTATGTCTAACATATTGTAAATTTTGTGTAAATATACCCTCCCACTTGATGGTAGTAGAGATTGAACCCAAGGCCTTTTTGCTGAGTTACTATGTTGCCTAGGCTGTATTACAAAGTAGGAGACAGAAGTAATGGAAAGAGTATTGTACTAAGATTTATCAACTCTGCCATTAACTTCGTACTTTGTTTAAGAAATCAGTGATACTGATCACACACAGTTTGATATTTTCTTGACTTAGTGTTTTCTGGCCCAATTTCATGTTCAAAATAAAAATATGAAACCTCTTAATCTATTGTCACACAACTTTTATCTTTCTTGCCAAGATTGACATAAGATTATCCCCATTAAGCCAGGTGTGGTGGCTCACGCCTGTAATCCCAGCACTCGGGAGGCTGAGGCAGGAGGATTGGTGCGAGTTCAAGACCAGCTTGGGCTACAAAAGTGAGCTCAAGGCCAGCCTCAACTTCATAGTGAGACCCTGTCTCAAAAAGACAAAAAAAAAAAAAGATTATCCCCATTACCCATTTAGACATTTCTTCAATCCTAAACACATGATATTTTACACATATACTTTTTGTTTACCTAGTGTTTGATGAGGGGAGAGAGATCAGCTAAGAGCAATAGAGGTGCTATTGTCTAGGTTTGGTGTTTAGTTCTTTTTGCCATCTGTTAATTGTACCATACTGAAATTAAGCCCTCCATCTGTGGAAATCAAGTCATTTGTGATTGTATGCCTTTTCTCTTGTCCTTTGTCTTATACCAAATATTTGCAGAGGTTGTAGGTAATTCTCTTTACATTATCATAGTGAGGTAGCATTAATTCTATAAGATGTGAAGGTATCATCAAATGAACCAAGTTGCCTTCATCTAGATTATATGTACATATGTATGACTGTTAGCCAATTTTAGAAGTGAATAAATTTCTAGGAAAAACAAAATAATAATGATTTATAGAAAATTGAACCTAGCTTATTTTAATAGTGACATAGCAATTTAAAGTGTTTTATATTTCATCTCTCCAATGAACAGACATAGTTTATGAGTCTGAGTTCAGAATAACTTTCTGTTTTCTGCTGATTCTATTCCATTATAAATCAGTGGATAAGTCAGTTAAAAGTAGTATTGTTTTGATTTTTTCCCATTATCTAATGATAGATAATGTACATTTAATTAATGTTATTTACTGAATGCATATAATTTCTTTAAAATAGTTGGTTTTCCTGTTTAATATTCTCAGAATTAATATTTCCTGCTGTGAAGATAGTTTGGCTACATCCCAGTCCTTATTCCAATAGTTACCAATTATGATGCAATAGTTTGAGTCAGACTTTTTGCTAATGAGAATTATTTACAGAGATATGAAAATTTTAAAGTGTATACCATAGGCATATGTTAACATAAAGCCACATTGCAGAATATTTCTGTTTTCTCCAGATTTCAGAAGTTGATTGCAAAGATGCACTAGAAATGATCTGTAACTTAGAATCAGAAGGTGATGAAAAAAATGCTCTCGTTTTATGTACTGCATTTTTATCACGTCAGCTCCAACAAGGAGATATGTACTGTGCTTGGTGAGTTGATTTTTGTTTTTTAAAGAAAACTTGTTAAATAAAAACACAAAATAGGTTTTTGATAATTCATATACCTTAATATTCTTATATATATTTAAGTTCTCACAAGACAAAAGCTGATTTTCAGATATTACATACTATACAAATTGATTGTCAAATAGTTCACATTTAATTTTTACAACTTTAAATTGATTGACCACACAATTTCTTAGCAAACATGCCAGTAATTGCCACCTGGTCAGCAAATTTTAAATGTTACAAGATGAAAGAAACGCTCATCTTGTCTCATGCCACCACACAACCTTTTTCAACTATGTGTATGTATTACTCGGCAGTTTTAGCTACTTGACTACCTGCTGTCACTTATATGGACCTATAGTTCATTTTCTTCCTATGAAAAATCATTGTACCCCCCGGCTCAGGCTTTGCCTTCAGTGCATGCTTCCTTGTATCTGGCACATTTCCCAAGTGGGCAGAACTTCTTATATACATACACTCTTTGGGAAGTTAAAAGTAACAGAAATGTTGACTTTGGTTAATTTAGGAAATTGCTGCCAGGCTGGGGAAATAGCATAGCAGCATAAATTCCTGCCTGGCAAGAGCAAGTTCCAAGTTTGATCCACGGTACCACATGCCATGCCAGCGCCACCCCAGGGCATGCTGTCCATCCCTAAACCCCTCCCCCCAAAAGGAACCTGCTACCTTAGATCATTGTTAGCCCAGATCGACAATTAACATGATCAGTTGTAAGCGTTCTTTGGGGCTTTCAGGTTAGCTCAGCTGTTTAAGCGCCTGTGCCAGCAATCCCCGTCAGGTACAGGAGATGGCGGTTCAATCCCTACACCCACCCTTAAGGCAGCTTGAGCTAGCCGAAAAAGAAAAGTTCTCTATCCTTAGTGTTATGTTGATACTATGGAAATACAAAAGAAACTGGTTTATAATGTACTAACATTTAAGAATATATACCAAGTAATACATAGCACACAAATGAATATATGACAGACAAATGACTATTGTAATGAGAAGTTACTATTAGCAGTTATCAAATTTTTCTGAATAATTGAGTTTTATTGTGAAGGGAAAATTATACCTGCAGTATAATGGGTTGAGATAAAAGGCAATTAGATTCTGATAGGGATAATAAGACATGTTTATCAAAGACAAGTAGATTTTGTAGTTATAACACAGCGTTTAGCATGTGTTACAGTTTGTGTATAGGTGTCCCCTAAAGCCGCATGCAGTCATGGGGCTGCTTCTAGAATTTATGATTGATTATTGTGGGTGTGGGTGCTGCACCTACCCTGGGGCAGGGGATTTGCCTTACAGTGTGAGGGGAGGAGAGAGGCCAGCTAGCAGCCAGAGCTGCTGCCATTCCTTTTGTTCTTGCTTTGTTGCTGCCGTGAGCTGCTGTTCTGCAATGTGCTGCTCTGCCTTGGAGCCAGCTCAGTATGGACTGAAGTTGAGACAACATGAAAATCAGTGATAATCACTAAGTAAATGTTATGTTCGTTTACACACTTGTCTGAGTTCTGTGTGATAAGCAAAAGCAGCCTATGTTAACTCAGTGAAACAAAGTATATATTAGACACTTTGGAGAAGTTGAGAATTTGTTAATGAATAGTGGGGCAAATAGGAAATGGCAACACAGACACGAGAAAGAAAAATAAGCTGTTCAGTTGGCAAATAGTCTGGAGAGGAAGAACTAAAAGCTTCATTATGGATGTGACATGAAGTAAAATGAAAGAAATGTGGGAGATGCCACATGAGGATACTAAAAAGCATAGTCCAGTAAGTCAGCAGTGACGTATTCAATAAAAAAGTGGAAAACTGGGAAAAACAGTGGTGAGCATTCTATGTACCATATAGTCACATTTGCTTAATGACAGAGTACATCTGAAAAAATGCATGGTTAGAAGTGATTTCTTCGCCCTGCCTTCCGGGGCGCACTGAGATGGCAATTGAAACTGGGCATGGTGGCGTGTGTGTAATCCCAGCTCTTTGGGAGGCTGAACACAGGCGAATCACTACAAGTCAGATCTACGGAGTGAGACCCTGCAGACCCTGTAGACCCTTACTAAAATACAAAGAAAGAGTAAATTCTTCATTATGTGAGTATCATAGTGTATACCTGTATTAACTAAAAATACTGTAATGGTATAACATCACTAGGCTATATAATCTTACGGACCCACTGTCCTGCATATTGCCTATAGTTGATGGAAACATCATTATAGGGTGTGACTATACACTAGGTTTCAGGTTTCAGAAGAAATCAAACTAAAGAATTCATATAAACAATTTGCAGAGATGAAAGTGGCCAAGACTGGAAAAACATTTTTTTTTAAAAAAAAAATGCATTAATCTATTTAGTAGTACCAAAGATTGAAGCCAAGAATTTCATGCTGAGCTATAGCCTCAACCATTTTTAACTTTTCATTCTGAGATGGAGTCTTGCTAAGTTACTAATTACCTATGCTATGCTTGAAATTAGGATCCTCCTGACATCATAGCCCAAACTGCCGAATCACACTGTCATGCCTAGTGAGAAACAGATTTTGAATTCATATGTACATTAAATTTAAAGAAATGAACAAATTACAATGGTACCTCAGTACACAAACACTTGTGTTTGAAAACAATTTGATCTGCAAACAGAAGTATTTGGTAAAATTTATTTTTGTTTGCAGGCTGCTTTGGGTGACAAAGACCACTGCAGCCATCTTTCTCACACAGATGTGGCCATCTTCTCTCTAAAATCATAGAACAAATTGTGAGTCAAGGTACAGTACCACTGTATTCAAGTAGATACTCAAAAGAACTGAGTTCCTAGGAATGGAAACAGAAAAATTAGTAGATTGTCTGTATTGAGGAGAATATTTGATGAACACATTGAAGCAGGGAAGTTTTTTGTGAAAAGTACAAAGGATGGAAGAAAAAATAGAACAAGTATAAGGATGGCAAACTGATCACATTAGACATTATTTTCTATCAAAATGCAATATTGTTACTCTATTTCCACTTATTTTATTTTTTAAGATAGCTTTTTATTGTTTAACTGCTGTGGCACAGATTAGTTTCTTCCTTGTGGGTTCAATGGCATCATTGATTTTAGTTTTTGCTTTTATTTATTTATTTATTTTTTTATGTTATGGGGTTAGGGATTGAGCCCAGTGCTATGCAGGTGCACTACTATTGAGTTAAACCTCTAACTCTCATCTCTGGTTCATTTTTTATTCATCAGATTAAAAATAATCTTAATGGTTGACTTTTAAGTTTATTAGAAGATAAATAGTGCTCTTTTGATTTTCCTCCATGATGACAGAATGGATCCCAAGACCTCATGCCTACTATGCAGTTACTTCACCACTGAACTATACCCCTGCTTTATCACTGATTCATCATACATAAAAATGCACAAATTTTGTGTTTTTATATTGCATAGTTAAAAGTTCACAGGCATCTTACCATTTTAGAACCTATTTAAATATTAAGCTCCTAAAACTGATGATGTTACACGGGATTTGAAGAATATTGAAACTTAGATGCAGCGACCAGGGTTCAATTCCCAGCCCATCATACCTTGAGATGATGATTGAGACTGAGTGTGGTGGTGCATGCCTGTAATGCCAGCACTTAGGAGGCTGAAAACAGGAGGATCACTATGAGTCTAATCTGCATAGTGAGATGCTGTAGAACCAGTATTAAATACATATTTAAAAATATAAAAGAAAAACATTGCAACTTACATACTGATTTTGTCTTTTAAAAAATTGGGAGGGATGTATTTAAACTGAATTATATGTATAGAATTGGAATCTGAAACTATTTTAAATTTCAGACATAAGGACTGGGCTACCATAGTCCATGATTATAACAACTTCAACTTATCTTTTAAAGCTTTTCTTTTTTTTTTTTTTTTCTTTTTTTTAGGGAACTTACTCTCTTTTGGAGTAAATTACAGCAGAGGGTAGAACCATCAGTACAAGTGTACCTGGAAAGGTGCCGGCAGCTTTCTTTGTTAACGAAGACTGTATATCACATTTTCTTCCTGATCAAAGTTATTAATTCAGAGGTAAGACTCAAAGATACATTTTCTTAATTTAAAATGCATAAGTCACCTTTAACAAAAGACCTTAACTTTCATTGTTATTGTTTTGGCACTTCTTTCAGTGATTATTCTCTTTTCATTGAGTGCTTTTTTATTTTTTTTATAGATTTAATTTTATTTTAAAGAATAAAAATAGAAGAAACAAAGAAAAACAGTAACATATAGTACAGAATTTCAAAACAAGAAAAATTTAACAATAGTTGTATTACATATTTTCATCAACATTGAGTGCTTTTTAGATGTTTACTTTATTGATGCTTTAAAACACTTGATCCAGAAAAACTTAAAAGGTACAATTGAGAACAAAGTGTCTCCTTTTAACCTGGAGGAAAGTAATATAGTTCATACCTATATTTTTATCTTTTCAGTTTTACTCCCAAGTATTATACTACTTTGATAATTTGGCTCTTTGAAAACTTAGAAATGTTTATGAGGAATATAGAAGCAGATTGTTTTGCTAGCCATATGACAGATTACATTGTATAAGAACCCATTTAGTACAGAACAGCCACTAATATTTTGTAAAATGTCTTTTTTAAACACCTGAGATTATTAGAAGATATTAGCAATGTCTCTAGAGTTCTAAATGAAGAAAAACCTGAAAACTGGAACATAAAGTTCGAACTAATTGGTTGCCCAGCATACTGGGGATTAAGATTTGTTGTTTTTCCTCTTTGTTCTGGAAAGCCATCTTCATGGCTGGACTTAGGGCCCCTTGGATCCCCAATAATTATAAATATGCTTTATTTCTTTACTTTCACCATGGGTTGCACTGGGAGTGGTAGATTGGAATTAACTTGATAGGATTCTAATAACATATCCTTGGGATTACAAATACTGACTTCTTAACTAAGATGAGAACCTAGAGGGGACTCCTACAATTGGCGCTTAATGTGGCCAGAACACACAACCTTCTCAATACAACGACCACTACCAAAATTTTGTGCAGGCAACCCACTGGACATTACCCAACTAATTTAGAGATTTAAAGCTATTCTACTTACCCAAGATAAAAATGCCTGATGTCTATTGAGGGCATTTATATAGAACCTCTGGAGAGTATCTCTGACTGCCAGTCAACAACTATTACCCCTTTCAGTCTGAAGAAGCCACAACAGTCATCTCCAAGGTTCCTTCATGGCAGTTTGGTTTACTTCTTCAGAGGGAAAAATGTAGGCAGCCGAATCAAGTAGAAATATTATAGGCAGTTGGACAGGGACAGGCCTGCAAAAAAATAAGATGCAAGGCAAGATGACTTTGCAACTATGGACAGACACTTCTCAGCTATTCAGCCACAACTGATACTCCTCCAGCTTCTTCAAAACAAAGAAAGGGTAACTGTGGAGGACTACCTGAGCAGCTGTTCTTGAGGGAAGAATGATGGTCTCCATTTTGGCTGAGCACCAGATCCCCAAAACATTAGATACTGTCTCAACAGCATAATACAGATTACTTTCTCTGCATATGGCAGATGTAAATGTAGGCCACCTACTGTATTGGTTAGGGTTTTACTTGTTGTTGGGACAAATACCCAACACTCAAAATAAAGGAAGGAAAGGTTTATTAGCTCACAGTTCATGGAGGTTTCAGTCCATATTTGGCTGGCCCAAGGCTGAGTGGAACAGGTCAGAGAGCATCCAGTTCATGACGGTGGAACAGCAACAAAATGGTGGCAGAGGCAGCCAATCAGGGCAGCAGAGTAGCAGCAACTCTAGTCTGTCTCTCCTTATATTACATTCAGGCTCTCCGCCTCAGCCTCCACCTTAAGCTACACCCATAATGAATGCCAGAAGTACTTAGACCCATAATTCCATCAGTACTAAAACTCATAATCCCAGGTATCATGGATCAAGTCTCAAACTCTAGAAGTCTCTTCCCCCTGACTCATGAGGCTTTGGGGGAACAACTAGACATAAACCATAACACCTACCTAGTTCAGCTCATAGTATTTACCTACTTCCCATAATTCTCAGTCATTCCTCCTCAAGCCACTTCCCCTTCACTGAATAAAACCTGGATATGGCCCTGGGTCATTCTTTTTGTTCTAAAAAGCTATATTCAGAGCTGGACTTAAGACCTTTGGCTCCCCAATAATTATTAAAAAAAAAAATTGTTCTTGTCACTGAGTTGGGCAAAAAGATAACCATATGGTAGTCAGAAATAGTTTTAAAATGCTTTCTCAAATTGGAGACTTAGTTCTTAGATCTACTCTTGCTACATAGAAAAAGCTGGACTTATAAATGAAATGCCTTAATTTCACTGGAAAAGTAGACTAGGCAGATCATACACTTGAACACTGATAGGCAATAAAGAACATCATATATGTCCAACTGGCACTAGGTCAAAGAACAAAAATCTTTTCTCTAAAAATTCATAACATTTTATCTGTGTCATGTAGCTTTGGAGGCCAAATATATTCTAGTGATATAAGTAAAGTTTCAGAAGATGAGGATGGAATCCTGGGTGGTACTAAACTAGGACATATTGCAAAAGTAAATTCAGAACTACTCTGAAGGGAGGTACTGTCAGTACACAATTCTCATAAATAAAGTTTGCCTAAGATCAGTTGACCATCAAAGTTTATAAAACATGAACCACTAATAAGACTTTGTGTGATGCTTTAAAATAATATTACATATAAACCTAGAAAAGACATCACAAAGAGAAAGCAGATTTTTTAAAGAATCAAAAGGACTTCTGGAAATATTTATACATAGTTATTGCAATAAAAAATAGCTCAATTATGTAGATAATTATCTGTTACTCTTCTCTCATTGCTGGGACAAATCCTGACACCCAAAATGAAGGAAAGAAAGGTTTATTTAGCTCATAGTTACTGAAGGTTTCAGTCCATCTCTGCTGACTCTAAGGCCAAGTGGGACAGGGCAGAACAGCAACAGTGGCAACTGAGAGCAAGTCTGTCTCTGTCTCTTTTATATTTCATTTGGGCTCTCTGCCCCAGGATGAGCATACCACTCACACCCATGATACCATCAGTACTAAGACCTATAATCCCAGTGGATCACCCATAATCACAGTGGAACACAAAGCTCTAGAAGTCCCCGCCCTATGACTACATGAGGCTTTGGGGGAACAGCTAGACACAAACCATAACATTCTGCCCCTGGGCCCCCAAAGTCTCATGCCCTGGACCCCCAAAGTCTCATGCACATCGCTTTGTGCAAAAGACATTTTAGTTCATCACTAAGTTGCCAAAGTCCCAACAGTTTCAGCATTGCTAAAAAGTCCCAAATCTCCAAGATCCAAGGCAAACTCTTTAACTGTGGGCCCCTGTACAAAAGAGAAGTTAAACACATCTAGCATTCAAAGGCACAAGATAAACATTACCATTCCAAAAGTTGCAAACAACAGGGGAATATAAAAAACTAGACCAACACAAGCCCAAAATCCAGCAGCAGGGCAAACATTAAATCCCGTAATTCCAACTGGAACATCTGAAGCAGTCTTCACTGAGTTGTGAACTTCAAAGGCTGTACGTGGCACTCATGGTAGTAGCTCCCATGGCTTCTCTCTTAGGCTGTCTTTGCTCCCTCTTTGTAGTTTCCCTTAAACGATCCATGTTTCTGGCTTTTTGAAACTTCTGGGGTTTTCACTCAATTGGTTTCGCACTGTCTGCTTCACACACTACACTTCCAGGGGCACAGTGCCTGGCCTCCCAGGCTTTTTTCTGAAATTGAGGAAAATCTGCCTTAACCTCACCACTCCTGCGTTTTGAATGTTCCTAAAACCAATGCCATGTGGATGATTTCAGGGTCTGCTGCCAGCTGAATCAGTAGCCAGATATCCTTCTCTCTTGGCCGTAAGGGTTGAGTGCCTTGATTGATGAACACTCTGACCCTGATTTCAAGGAACAGATTCTCCATACCTGCGTCATTTTGGAACTTGGTGTGGCCGCTGCCACTATTCTGGAACATGGAGCTCAGTGACTTTTTCTCAAGGCAAAGTCCCTGACTTTTGTAGTTCTGAAACTACAAAGGGTGTAGACCTACTGCTTCCTGTGATACCATCAGGCCATCTTTTCCATTCTCTGGTTCCTTCTTAGCCAGGGAGATCCTCTCAGCTCTGTCTTTGCAGTCTACAGTTTTATTGGCACTTCCTTTGTGGCCAAGCTCACAACATTTTAAATCATCCTACTTTACTCTTTGCTCTTGATGCGCAATATAAATCTGGCTAAAAGCACCCAATAACAGCCATGCCACCACTCCAATATTTGGCTGCTTTGAAATATTTTTTTGAAAGATTAATCGGTCTGCCATGCTTAAACTCAGATCTCAGGCAGTGTCTCAGGACACAAGCAAGATTGAGACAATCCTTCAGCCAAGCCATGTAACAAATCATCCAGAGTCCAACAACCAATGCAATCCTTCTTCCCAGCAGAAACCTTCCCAGCTTGATCTTTCTAGGCAGGCTTTCTGAGCTCTGACCAGAATCTCCCAAACAGAAGAGCTGAAGCTGTTCTAGCTCTTCACAAGTAAACAACCTCTCCAAACCTTTCTTATCACTTCCCATAAGCCATTCCCAAAAGCTTGTAATCCATACCATCAGGTTTAGCCACAGCAACCACCCCACTTCTGCAGTACCAAATTCTGTCTCAGTTACTCTTCTGTCTGTTGTCTTGTTGATCTGTTGCTATTGTTGTTGTTCTATTGCCATAAACTGCCAGTCTTGGTCATATGCCATTCTACTTTAGAGCCAGCCCAGTACGGACTGAAACCACCAGTAACTGCTAAATAAACCTTTCCTTCTTTCATTTTGGGTGTCCACGAGTATTTGTCCCAGCAATGAAAGAAGAGTAACTTAAGACAATAATATAGCACACAGCACACCTGAAGAGAAAATTGAACGGACTGCATATATACTTACACTTACATATTAAGATTTTGAATCCAATTGTTGATTTTATTATTATTTTTAATTTTTGGCATTGAGGATTAAACCTAGGGCCGTGATCATGCAAAATGAGATCTCTTCCTCTGAGGTATACTTCCAGCTTAAATTTGATTGATTGATTCATTGCTTGATTGATTTTTTTTTTTTTTGTAGTAACTTATGAGAAAGAAGCTTGCTTCCTTTGACATGTACCCCAGAGGTTTTTTACAAAGGTGTCATCATCACATAGAATCTACAGATGAAGTTCACTTCGACCATATTTTTAAGTTAAATATATGATCTTTTTTAAAGGATAAACAAATACATTTTTATTCACTTTTGACAGTACCTTTTACAATCTGCAGTTGGACAGTTCATCTTTTTATATCTTATTTTTATATCTTAAAATAGTTTCTTTCCAGAGTACAGAACAATAATAAATTCTTCTTTGCTGTTTTTCCTTTTATTGACTTTTAATACATCTTGATTTTTTGTTTTATATATTGTAGTGCTACACACACTAGGAAGGCACAGTAAGTTTCTTAGGATATTACTATACAATTTTAAAATTTAGGCTTTGCTACTGCTTATCCATCTAACTTAGCAAACAGTATGACAAAATAGAAGAGATATGGAACTAAAAACTAAACAGGCTGCCTGGAAAGATTGGACAGCTAGCACTGGATGACTTTAACTTGTCTAGGGTTCATTTCTTAATCTGATGCATTGATTGATTGATGATTGATTGATTGATTGCAGTGTCAGGGATTGAATTTAGGACCCTATGCTTGCCAGGCAAGCACTTTTTCTACTGAGCTGCCTCCCCAGCCCTTAATCTGATGCCTTTAGATTAGCTAAATGTAATTATCTCTGACCTTGCTCCCTGCTCAGGAACAGGCAATTTCATAGCATGGGAAAAATTTGAACAGGAGCTATACTTAACCATTATGACAGCCTCCTTGTAAGTAATTAGGAGCTCCATGTGGCAAGGAGGTACAGTGCTGGATAGGACAGATACAGAATGTTAACATTGTCATAAGCAATTTTGTGAGTAGTCCTTATGGGGTCAGAAGATTTTTTTTTTTTAAAGCGTAACTACTTTGAAGAAGTAGATCAGCCCAGAAACCTCGAGGTTGCTGATCTGCGTTAATGGCTTTCCATGATTTTTCAAAATTTCAGAAGTTGTTCAAAACTACCACATAGCTACTCATATATAATGGTCATTTACTTCTTAAATGTCTGTTTGTTTGTTTATTTGTTTGTTTTTATGAACAGGGTCTCATATAGTTCAAGCTGAACTTGAACTGCATAACCCCAGGCTAGCCTGAAACTTGCAGTAGACCTGCTGTAGCCTCCTGAGTGCTGGGATCATAGGCATGTGCTACTACATCCCACTCTTAAATCTTGAGATCTGCAAAGAAATTAAGTAGATAGTGTGGTGCATATTTCTATTAATGGGATGTAGTTTTTCTTAGAAATCTTTCTCTCTCCCCTTCTCCCTCTGCCCCTTCCCCCCGTGGCTGGCTCACCCCACCCCTGTGTGGCATGTGCTGCTGGAAATCAAATTGCAGTCCCAGCACTTTGCCTAAGCTTGCATGAACAGATGCTTTAGACCACTGAGCTATCTTTCCAGCCCTTACTTAGGTATCTTGAAGTTAAAAACTGAATAATTAAGAAAAGAAGTACGGAACAATTAGAGCATAAAAAGCCTTTTCTACTGTGGTGAAATGTTGACACTCATAGGCAAACCAGATTGGTTAGCTAAGTGTTTGGCATGATGTAGGATCTGAGTGAATTAAAAATTGGGTTATGTAACTCACTTCTCTATTTTGGTATTCAAATACCATTGGTCAACCAAAGAAGTAGGGGAGGAAGTTCCCAGACCCAAGGGAAAGATCATGTAAAGTAGTAGGTATCAGGACAGATGGAAGAATGAGAAGTAAGGGAAACTGTAGGTAACTCAATTTGTCAGGTGGTTTGGTTTGAAAGAAAAAAAAAGACTAAAATAGATGACAGGAGGTGATGTTGTATAAACCCTTTTGTATTCCACCTTTGTGCGTAATTTTGAAGTGGATAGATAGCCATTTAAAGAATTTTTGTTTATTTATTTATTTTTATGGCTGGCTCAGCCTGCCCTGAGGGCTGGGCTGGTGCAGCATATGGTGCCGGGGATCGAACCGTGGTCCCTGCAGCCACCTGCAGGCGCTTTAGACCACTGAGCCATCCTGCCAGGCCCTAAAGAATTTTTTAAAGCAGGTTAAGACATACTGTTTTGAGTAGGTAAGGGATCACTGCATGAAATATAACATGGGGACCTGAAATCAACATGAGAACGTTGGGTAGCTTTTGGGTTAGGGATGTTAAGGAGAGAGTATCAAAGACAGACTTCACTTTCATCAGCAGCTTGCCAGAGGCACTAAGGAGTTTCTCTTCCTTTTTTGAATTCATAACCATCTAGCTTTCTGTGATTCAATTTCAAAGTGGAACTATAAGTATTCCAGTTAATGTTATAGGTTAAGTACATTTTAAAAATAGGTTAATCATTCATTTGATCACATTGTAATAGAGAAAATTGCTGTAATGCAGAAAATTCCAACTTTGCTTTAAAAGCCTACCTGTGATGTGAGTCTCTGATTCAGTATCACCTACAAATTCACTTTGTGGTGCACATACACAAAGATAAAATATCAGAATTTTAGTAGTTTCTTTTGTGTGCATTATTTGTTTGGATTTCAGGTTTGATTACATTAAGATGTTTTTCAAGCAAACTTATGAAAGTTATTTGTCCTTTATAAGTTGAAGTGCAACCTTCAATTTAAGATTAGAAATATTACTGGGATGCACTTCTGAAATAATTTGGTCATGTTTTATAAATTTTGGAATGAACTTTTATCATTTCTAGAGAAAGTATATCACTAAAAAGAGCTGTTTCCCCCAAGGCACATATCCTTCCAAAATTCTCTCATCTTTTAGTCTTTTAAGTTTCTTCTTTCTTTCTTTACTATATTTTCAGAATAATCACACACTTTTCTCGAAATTGCACCCTCTGCATGGTATAGGTATCAGCCCTTCTGACAGGAATTTCTTCCATATCATTGCATATCACCTTGCTTAGTCTTTTGATTCTTCTGAAATGTCTGTGTGCCACTACTCTCTTAAATACCCTGTGCTCTTGTATGCAGCTGTACTTACCACACATGTCTGTGTCATAACAAAGGAATGACTGCAAAAGTTTCTGTGAAAACTAGAAACATTCACATGGTCTCACTTTTTTCTTCCCTGGTACTTAATGTTTCTCCATGTCTTACCATTTTCTTCACCTTTGTGCCCTTTGCTTTTCTGAAGTCTAGCTGCCTTCTTTCCCTTTTTCTTTGGTCCACAAATCTAAACTTTTTATTATAGTATTTTATTTCCTTATTTGCTTATGAAAATAGAGATCTAATTTTTTACTTTTTCTTTTGATCCTTTATTCCAATAAATGTGACCATATCCTGTGACTTATTTCTCATATATCCATATTCCTTTTTATTATTTAAATTCCATTTTTTTCCCTTTATGTATCTTTCAAGTGATTTTTACCTTCACTACTACTATCTAATAAGAATTCAGGAAGCTAATTCAAAAGAAAATTCTGTTAATTTGACTATATATGTCATCTTATTTCTGACTCTTAAGATGGTCCAATCTTAAGGTAAAGATTGACGTTATGAGATACATAAGGTCCTCACTATTAAGGATCAAGTAAATTATTTTGCTAGAAGTGAAATTCCTCTTTAACTACTAACAAGTTAGAGAATCAGAACATTCCTATTGTGTAATTGGATATGGAAAATTGTGTTTTGGCAGGATTGCAAGTACAAACTAGTAGGATTTATGGTAAACATTTATTGATCATTTATGTATCAGACATATTAAACTATATTACTTTAAAAATTTAATCTGCTTTAGTGCTCACAGCAGCAGTTTTATGCAATTTAAAGTGCTTTTTTGTCCTCTTCTTTATAAAAGGGGTATACAAAGTCAGAGAAGTTAAATTACTTTCACATTTGCCTAGATTAGATGACTTCATACCCACATTTTTTCTTAGCTTCCAGTATTTATGGGGTTTTTCCCTGCCATTCTATGCAGTTGACTTTACAGAAGCACACTTTAGACTCAGCTGCAGAGCTTTAGAAGTGGTGTCTTCTCCTGTGTTACTGTTGTGTAGGATCTGAGAAAAGCATATCTGCATTTTACAAACTAAGTTTTAAGAATCAATCTGTAGATTAACATTTCCTGTTTGCTTTTTCATAGACTGAAGGGGCTGGACTTGCTACCTGTATAGAACTATGTGTAAAAGCGCTTCGCTTGGATGCTACAGAAAACACTGAAGTGAAAATATCTATCTGCAAGACCATTTCCTGTTTGTTGCCTGATGATCTGGAAGTTAAACGAGCTTGTCAACTGAGTGAATTTCTCATTGAACCTACCGTAGATGCATATTATGCTGTGGAAATACTGTATAACCAGCCAGACCAAAAATATGATGAAGAGAATCTTCCAATACCAAATTCTCTACGCTGTGAGCTCCTACTTGTTCTGAAAACTCAGTGGCCCTTTGATCCAGAATTCTGGGATTGGAAAACCTTAAAACGACAGTGTCTTGCACTAATGGGAGAAGAAGCATCCATTGTATCTTCAATTGATGAATTAAATGACAGTGAAGTATATGAAAAAGTAGTAGACTACCAAGAAGAGAATAAAGAACCTTCTGTGAATGGACTTGCTAATTCTGGCTTCCTTAAAGATATTGGTGATGAAAAGCAAAAGAAGAAGGAGATAAAACAGTTAAGAGAGAGAGGATTTATATCTGCTAGGTTTAGGAATTGGCAAGCCTACATGCAATACTGTGTACTTTGTGACAAAGAATTCCTTGGCCACAGAATAGTACGACATGCACAGAAACATTATAAAGATGGGATTTACAGTTGCCCCATATGTGCAAAAAACTTTAATTCTAAGGAAACTTTTGTCCCTCACGTCACATTGCATGTTAAACAATCTAGTAAAGAGAGATTAGCAGCTATGAAACCATTAAGAAGACTGGGAAGGCCTCCTAAGATCACAGCTACTCATGAGAATCAAAAGAGTAATACTGTGGCTAAGCAGGAACAGCGACCTATAAAAAAGAACAGTCTCTATTCAACAGACTTCATAGTATTTAATGACAATGATGGCTCAGATGATGAGAATGATGACAAAGATAAATCTTATGAGCCTGAAGTGATTCCAGTCCAAAAGCCAGTACCTGTGAATGAATTTAACTGCCCTGTGACTTTTTGTAAAAAGGGCTTTAAGTACTTCAAAAATTTAATTGCTCATGTAAAAGGGCATAAGGATAATGAAGATGCCAAACGCTTTCTTGAAATGCAAAGCAAAAAAGTTATTTGCCAGTACTGTAGAAGGCATTTTGTAAGTGTCACTCATCTCAATGATCACTTGCAAATGCACTGTGGCAGTAAACCATATATCTGTATTCAGATGAAATGTAAGGCTGGTTTTAATAGTTATGCAGAGCTTTTAACTCATCGAAAGGAACATCAAGTCTTCAGAGCAAAGTGCATGTTTCCTAAATGTGGCAGAATTTTTTCAGAAGCTTATCTACTATATGATCATGAAGCACAACATTATAATACCTACACCTGTAAGTTTGAAGGTTGTGGTAAAGTTTACCGTTCTCAGAGTGAGCTTGAAAAGCATCTTGATGACCACAATACTGAAAAAGTGCTGCCTCCTGAAAACCATCTTAATTCATCTGGAGATTGTGTTCATCCCTCCATAGTGAATCAGAACAGAGCAGTGAATGCTGAGAAAGAAAGACCTATGCTTCCTTCAGAAAATAATATTGAAAACAGCGTACCAGCACACAAAAGTGAGGCTTGGGGTAAAAACAAATTAGAGTCCAATGTAACCAAACAAGAGCATATTTCTGCCTCTGAGCTCAGGCAGACTAATGGACCATTTTTAAATGGTTTGGAAAATCCTGTTACTCCTATTCTTCAGGCCAGTGAAGTAGCTGTGTCTATCAAGGTGTCACTTGATCACTTAGAGGATAACTTTGTAAAGCAAGAAAACTCAACTGTGGGAGGTGCTGGTCAGCAGCTGGTCACAAATTTAAACACACCCATTGAAGATACCTGTAGTGATGTGTGTCATCCAAGTTTCCAAGAGAAAAAGGAACAGGACTGTTTTAATGAAGCTGAGATTTCTCAGAATTCCTTAGTAAATTCAGAAACTCTCAAAATAGGTGATCTTAACCCACAAAACTTAGAAAGACAAGTGAACAGTCTGATGACCTTTTCTGTGCAAAATGAGGCAGAATTTCAAAACAATTTACCAGCTTCCAAGTTTGAATGTGGAGATAATGTTAAAACATCATCCAGTCTTTATAATTTACCTCTAAAGACATTAGAAAGTATCACTTCCCAGCCCATCCCAAGTAGTTCATTAGGAACTCCATCAGTGCCTCCAAAAGCTCCAACTCAGAAATTCAGCTGCCACGTTGAGGGATGTACTCGAACCTATAATTCTTCACAGAGTATTGGGAAACACATGAAGACTGCACACCCTGATCAATACGTTGCATTTAAGGTGCAACGCAAAAGTAAAAAGGGTCAGAAATCTAACAATTTAAGTACACCAAATAATGCAAAATTGGTTTATTTTTTGCCCTCACAGGTGAGCAGCTCTAATAATGCATTTTTTACACCACAGACCAAAGCCAATGGGAATCCTGCTTGTTCCTCCCAGTTGCAGCACATCTCACCTTCCATTTTCCCTGCTCATTTAGCGAGTGTGTCAACTACATTATTGCCCTCAATGGATACTGTCATAAATCCAAATATACCTTCTCAGGATAAAAACGAACAAGGTAGTATGTTATGTTCTCAAATAGAAAATTTACCTAATACCACCTTGCCAGCACAAATGGAAGATATAACCAAAACAGTTTTGCCTTTGAATATTGACAGTGGCTCAGATCCTTTCCTTCCTTTACCTGCAGAAAGTAATTCTATGTCTCTCTTCCCTTCACCAGCAGATAGTGGGACTACTTCAGTTTTTTCCCAACTGGAAAATAGTACAAATCATTTTTCCTCACAGATGGAAGGAAGCACTAATTCTTCCTTTCTAAAGGGAAGTAATGGGGAAAATGCAGTTTTTCCTTCACAAGTGAATATTGCAAATGACTTCAACAGCACCAATACCCAAGAGCCTGCCCCTGAAAAAGTAAAAAAAGAACGTGGGCGGTGCCCAAATGGAAAGGAAAGAAAACCCAAGCACAACAAAAGGGCTAAATGGCCTGCAATTATCAGAGATGGGAAATTTATTTGCAGCAGGTGTTACAGGGCTTTTACTAATCCCAGGTCACTAGGCGGACATTTGTCTAAGAGATCTTACTGTAAACCACTGGATGGAGCAGAAATTGCTCAAGAGCTTTTACAGAATAATGGACAACCTTCTCTTCTTGCCAGTATGATTCTCTCCACAAATGCAGTCAATTTGCAGCAACCGCAACAATCTACCTTCAACCCAGAAGTATGTTTTAAAGATCCATCATTCCTACAGCTTCTTGGTGCTGAAAATCGACCATCGACATTAATACCAAATATGTTTCCTCGGTCTGGTGTGAATAACTTTAATACCAGTGTTAGTCAAGAAGGAAGTGAAATTATTAAGCAGGCTTTAGAAACGGCTGGCATTCCCAGTACTTTTGAGGGTGCCGAAATGCTTTCTCAGGTTGTTGCCCCCGGTTGTGTCTCAGATGCAGCACAAGTCAGTTCAACAGTGATGCCAAATCCAACTGTTGCACCCTTGTTGCAGACTGTATGCCACCCAAACACTCTGTTAGCAAACCAGAATAGGACACCAAATTCTAAAACTTCCACCGCTGAGAAATGTAGCAGTTTGCCTGTTTTTCCAACAAGTGACTTACTACTGAAAACTGTTGAAAATGGTTTGTGTACTACTTCATTCACTAATTCTACTGGGCTATCACAAAGTTTCACTGCTACCAGTCCACGTGTTTCTGTTATAAGTGGCCCTCAGAACACAAGATCCAATCATTTAAATAAAAAGGGAAATAGTGCTTCTAAGAGAAGAAAGAAAGTCACTCCTCCACTAATTGCACCTAATACATCCCAAAACTTGGTACCAAGTGACTTGACAGCAATGGAACTTGTTACAAAGAGTGCTGAAATTCCTAATACTAACCTCCATTCAAGTATAATTCCAAGTTGTGAGCCTCAGGGTTTGGGGGAGAATCTAACACAGAAGTTAAATAGTGTTGATAATCAGTTATTTATGACTGATGTAAAAGAGAACTTCAAAACAAATCTTCAGTCCCATACAGTGTTACCCTCTTTAACTTTAAAAACTGAAAATGGTGATTCCCAAATGATGACTTTGAGTTCATGTACAACTTCAGTGAATTCTGATTTGCAGATTTCTGAAGACAACGTGATACAAAACTTTGAAAAGACTCTTGAAATTATTAAAACTGCTATGAATTCTCAGATACTTGAGGTAAAAAGTGGATCTCAGGGTGAGGCTGAAACATCACAGAATACTCAGATAAATTACAATGTTCAGCTTCCTTCAGTAAATTCTGTTCAAAATAACAAATTACCTGACTCATCTCAATTTTCCTCTTTCTTAAGTGTCATGCCAACAAAAAGTAATGTTCCTCAGACTGAAGTATTACATAAGGAAGATCAAGTCCAAGAAATTTTAGAAGGTTTACAAAAATTGAAGTTAGAAAATGATGTATCCACCCCAGTGTCCCAGTGTATACTAATAAATACATCAGTGACACTGACTCCTACTCCTCTTAAGCCACTTCCAAATGTCACAGTTGTTCAGCCAGTTTCTGAAGTGATACATGTTCAGGTTAGTGAGAAAGCTAATAAACCTTTTGTATGTCAAAGCCAAGGCTGTAACTACAGTGCCATGACAAAGGATGCACTGTTTAAGCACTATGGTAAAATCCACCAGTACACTCCAGAAATGATTCTTGAAATTAAAAAGAATCAACTGAAGTTTGCTCCATTTAAATGTGTAGTACCTACATGTACGAAAACATTCACAAGGAATTCTAATCTCCGGGCACACTGTCAGTTGGTACATCATTTTACAACAGAAGAAATGGTAAAGTTAAAAATAAAAAGGCCTTATGGAAGAAAGTCTCAGAATGAAAATTTGTCAACCCCACGAATTACACAAATGAAAAAACAGCCAAATGTGACTGAAGACTATAAAAAGGAATTACACTCTACTTTGCATTTGAAAGCAGAGACAGAAAATGTGCTCAGTAATGTCACAGTGATTGCAGAAAAACACCTTTTGGAAAAAAAAAGTCCTGAGAAAACAGAAAGTTCTTCACAGCTGATTATAGTTGCTTCTGAACAGTGTAGTACAGATTCTCCAACAGACATCCAAAGCAAAGGACGGAAAATTAGGAGACATAAAAAAGAAAAGGAGGAGAAAAAACGAAAGAAGCCAGTTCCCCAATCCCTTGAATTTCCAACAAGGTATAGTCCCTATAGACCTTACCGTTGTGTTCACCAAGGGTGCTTTGCTGCCTTTACAATACAGCAAAACTTAATTCTTCATTACCAGGCTGTACACAAATCAGATCTTCCTGCGTTTTCTGCAGAGGTTGAAGAGGAAAGTGAAGCTGGGAAAGAAAGTGAGGAAACTGAAGCTAAACAAACATTGAAAGAATTTCGGTGCCAGGTGAGTGACTGTTCTCGAATTTTCCAAGCAATTACTGGGCTAATACAACACTATATGAAACTTCATGAAATGACTCCTGAGGAAATTGAAAGCATGACTGCTTCTGTTGATGTTGGCAAATTTCCATGTGACCAGATGGAGTGTCAGTCTTCATTTACAACATATTTGAACTATGTTGTTCATCTTGAAGCCGACCATGGAATTGGAGCAAGAGCAGGTAAAACAGAGGAAGATGGCATATACAAATGTGATTGTGAGGGTTGTGACCGCATATATGCTACTCGATCTAATCTACTCCGACACATTTTCAATAAACATAATGACAAGCATAAAGCTCATCTGATACGGCCAAGAAAATTAACACCTGGCCAGGAAAATATGTCAAGCAAGGCAAACCAAGAAAAGTCAAAGTCTAAACAACGGGGAGCAAAGCACAAAACTGGAAAGGAAGGAATCAAAATACCTAAGACCAAACGAAAGAAGAAAAGTAATATAGAAAGCAAGAATACAAAAATTGTACAGATTGAAGAAAACAAGCCTTACTCTCTGAAACGGGGAAAACATGTGTATTCTATAAAGGCAAGAAATGATGCCTTGTCTGAGTGTACAAGCAGATTTGTAACCCAGTATCCATGTATGATAAAGGGGTGTACTTCAGTTGTTACGAGTGAAAGCAACATAATTAGACATTACAAATGCCATAAGTTATCTAAGGCATTTACATCACAACATCGTAATCTTCTTGTTGTTTTCAAACGGTGTGACAACTCAGAAGTAAGGGAAGCTTCTGAGCAAGATAAAAATGATGTTAAAGATTGTGATGCATGCATATCTGAGAACAGTGATAATGCAAGAACAACTAGTATGCCACAGAAAGAAGATGAAAAAGGTGAAAAAGATGAAATGGATGAGCTCACAGAATTATTTATTACAAAATTAATTAATGAAGATAGCACAATCATGGAAATGCAAGCTAATACATCCTCAAATGTAAATAATGATTTTCAGGAAAATAACCAATGCCAGTCAGAAAGACGAAAAGCAAGTAATTTGAAGAGAGCTAATAAAGAAAAAAGTCTCTCACAAAACAAGAAAAGGAAAGTTGAAAAGGTTGAACCAGAATTGGTGGTTGAGATAAATAACTTGCATAAAGAGGAAGAAACTGCTGTTGCAATTCAAACCACAGAGGAGCATCCTGCATCTTTTGACTGGAGCTCATTTAAACCAATGGGATTTGAGGCATCATTTTTGAAGTTTCTTGAGGAGTCAGCAGTGAAGCAGAAGAAAAATACTGACAAGGATCACCCAAGTTGTGGAACTAAAAGATCCCATTCAAATCCGAGAAAAAATACTGATAAGACTGTTGTGACTAGTGGAAATCATGTGTGTTCCTCTAAAGAAAGTGAAGTTTTTGTACAGTTTGCCAACCCATCACAGCTTCGGTTCAGTGATAATGTAAAAATTGTTTTAGACAAGACTCTTAAAGATTGTACTGAGCTTGTCCTAAAACAACTTCAGCAAATGAAACCTACCGTCAGTCTAAAAAAACTTGAAGTGTATTCAAATGATCCAGATATGTCTGTTATGAAAGAAATCTGTGTAGGTAAAGCCACAGGCAGAGGGCAGTACTGATAATGTACTATAAATACATCATTTATAGTTTTATTTTAAGTAGTAAGCCATCAAGCATGCTGTAATTGTGAAACTTTATTTTTGTTGACATGAATTAACCTGGCCAAAAAAAAAAAAAAAAAAAAAAAAAAATCATGACATTTGTCATGTAGAACTTTTTATCCCTATGGGACTTGAGGAACAGATTTAGTACTTCATTTATTGTAAATATTTGAGTTAAACCTCAGATTTTTATCACCCAGTTGCCCTTTTCATGAATTAGACTCAATTATCTGTGTGATTGGTCTGTTTCACCAGGTCACTGCTCATGTACAACAGTACTCTTTCTTTGTAGATACTTTTTTGTATATATTTATTATTGTAAATCATTTGCTGCCACCAGCAGTCTGTAAGTCTAAACTATTAAATGATACATTTATATTTGGAATTTTAATTTTTAACTAATTGATCAAATTTTTAAAACTTTTATTGTTTTAAATTATGAACTTTTTGAAGTAAAACTAGAAACTACCATAGTTTATTGATTTTTACATGAAACATTTATTTACAAAATCTCAAGATTATGTTTCAGAAAGTAGGCACATTGAATCAACGTTGCTTTGTAAATCTGCCATCCGAGATTTTTGGGTGGTATATACATGTAAAGTTAAATCAGATTCTTCAGTAGTTTCCTATAGCTACAGCACTCCCCCAATACTTCTAGTTGGATATAGTTATAAGTCCATGACATATAATGGAAATGTGAATAAAGAATTTAATACATTGAAGATTTTAAACATTGGTATTTTAAGAAACCCTTTGTGAATGTGATAGAAATTAGTGGTGTGGAGCAGTGTAAATATTGAGGTGGTGATTTGTGAAGTAGCCCAGTATTGCCTTAAATAAAATCACATTTCATTTCTTATTTTATACATGTGATCTTATAAAGGTTTTTTTCTCCATTTTTTGAAATTTATAGATTGGTGTATAGCTTTAAACTGTAAAAACTTTTGTGGAAAGAATTTTTAAAACATTTTTATAAATCTTAAAAATTACTATCATTAAAGTGAGCCCATCTTGTGTTTATAAAATACAAGAATCTTTAACATTTATAGATAGATAAAACACTTTCTATAAGGAAGTTGGATGTCTTGATTTTACTATTTATAGATATTAGATTGTTCATCAACTCCTGTATTTTCTCACCATATCTAATGATTGTTATCATTAGATCAGTCTTCAGCAACAGTATTAGTTATTATAATTAATTTGACTGTTCAGTATATAGTTAGCGTCTGTGTTTTAGCTTCACTCACCATATTTATACTGTGGATTCTCGACCAGACGTAGAGGTTATTTCAGGAGAGTTCATGACTTTTTAATGTTGAAAATCAGTTTGGAAACAAAAGAAAAAATCCTTTCAATATTTATACTTTTGTTTGCCATAAATAGCATTGAAATTTTTATATTGTGTTTGTTATAAAGCAGTTACATTCACAATATTATTAGTGTGAGATATTGATGATATTGTGATGATACAGAGATGTATATATTCCCTGTGTAGCAACATCGGATTTACAGGAGAAATGAAGCACTTAACAGAAATTTTGCTGGTACTCTGAATAAATACGCATGGTCAAGGAATGATCTATTTTCTTTGGAAAATATTTTTTTAAGTTTTATTAAAGTATAGTTTTTATTTTTAGGGCTCAGTGGGTTATACTGAATGTTTGGTTTCACCTCCTTAAGGTTTATTATCAATATGCATAAAACTTGACATTAAAATACCTACCCTTTGGCAAGCCCACTGTTATTTATTAAAATAAAAGTTGTTTGTGGATGATTAACACATGTTTTTTTCTAAATAGTAACAATAACTTTAGGGGTTTTTTATTGTGTTTCTGTACAGTTTTCTTAGAACTTGATCTAGCTCTTAAAGGTGAACATTTAGTGAAACTGATAGTGTGATAGCAAGGCTTATTTCTGATCACTAATGATGAATCACTGTTAAGATGCTAATGTATAAGGGCTTTTCTCTTCCTTGTTCTTTTATCAAAATTGACCATTACATATTTCAGTTGCCCCCTTATATTTTAGGGAAAAGAGTTCGTAAACTTTGAATTTCTTTTTATTTCAAGTACTATAAACGAAGTAATTAGAGAGAATGAATCTCTCAGCATGGGACAGAAAAGTTAAATTACAGTGTAAAATAATTTATAGGATAGCATGTTGGTGAAATTTTACATGGAATTTAATTCCTACATATTTAAAAATTCTAAAGTATTTTTCATGATACACTTTTCCTTAGTCTAATGTTGAGGTAACTGCCCAAGATTTCGTCATTTAAAAATTTATTTTCTTCTGTTCGCAAAAGTATTATAGTATTGCAGTTGAAAACTATGTTAGAATAAGTCCTCTACAAAGTAATAGCTTGAAAATTTTCAATATTGTTAAATTGAGTGTAAATATTTTAAAGAAATATATCCCCTTTCAGAAAAGTACTTTGTGCCATTTAGGTGCAAGAATTAAATGAGGTAATAATTGACATCGTGCAAAAAAAATACTGAATAAATTGGACATTAGTAGCAGGGAAATTAGATATGGTCCTGGCCATAAAAAGATGGGAGCCAGAAGAAGAGGATCAATGAAATTGAAAGCAAGAGACTGGTGTGGGTACAGGTTGGTCCCGCCCCCAGGACATGCTGAGGCAGTGCTTGAGACTGGGGATGGTAGTGCATACCTGTAAGCCCAGCACTTGGGAGGCTGAAAACAGGAGAATCACTATGAGTCTGATCTACATAGATCCTGTACCCCACGGACCCTGTACTAAATATATATTTTTTAAAAGAGAAAGAAGGCATGTTTATAAGAGATGCTAAAGGATAGTGTGTAGGCAGCCTTTTTCCAAATATTGTACTAAGATACTAAAGAAAGTAAGGTGAGTCGTATGACCAAAGTAGTTTTCTAAGCTACATGTAATGGTTTGCCCTGTATCTCTGGTACACATTAACAGATACTGAGAAGACCTGTAAGGAAAACATAGAAACTACTAAGGTAGATGTTCCAAACTTACATGAACATGAAAACATTTTTCTAAAATCCACAGGTATGCCCAATTCAGCTGTATCAGCTATTTTTAAAATATTGAGTGTATTAGTTGGTCTCTTTATCCAGTTGATTTTAGTTCTGTACTATATTGTTAATGATTTAAATATCACCCTCTATTCAGTAATGTTTATTTAATGTCAACTAAGTACACTCTGTTTAAAATCCAGTCTCCTTAATTGCTTAAAGCCTGTGCTGGCTGTTCCACATATTCCTTCCCTACTTCATATTTTCTGCTCTTGCCATTCCATGAACACATGCTAAGCTTCTCCACCTTCTCCAAAAGCATTCACAACACCATGCCTAGCTACAATGCTTTCCTCTTTTATGGGCCCAAGAGATGGCTCGATGGTCTAAAGTGCCTAATTAGGCAAGTTTAGGCAACCGCAGGGACTGAGGTTCAATCACTAGCATCATAATGCTACCCCAGCCCCACCCCCCCAGGGCAGGCTGAGCTGGCCATAATATTTTTTAAAAAGCTTATCATTTTTATGGCTTTATCAAGATTGTCATCGGAGACACACCCAGGTCACTAAAAATTACGCCTATGTCCATTTCTGGTTTTCTGTTCGATACTTGCCTGTTCTCTGGTTTATCACTACCACTCTAAAGAAAATGAGACTGAGTTTCCTCACATGACCTTGCTCATTAAAAGTGCCTTCTTATGGGGAGAAAGGAATAAAGTTTCATAACAACGAAATAGCACATATTATCTTTAAAATAGCTGTTCAGATTACAAGATATGAGCATAAAAATTTCTCCAGTATATAGCAGCAAAAAACTTTAATGAACTAAGACAGTGTAACTGACTTGCATCCCCCCCCCCTTTTCCCTACTGTCCTTTCACATATCTTTTTTCCTTTTGAACAATTTCTCATTTCACAGTTTTTTTTCTGTTTTGTTTGTTTCCTGGAACTGGGGATTGAACTCTGGTTCTTGTGCTTGCCAGGCAAGTGCTTATTCTACTGAGCTATCTCTCCAGCCATGTCACATTATCTGTTGTACACTTTAGAACTTACTACTCTCTTGAGTTTCTCACACGAGGGAAATAATGCAATTTTTATACATGTGAGCCATTTCACTTACGATTATGATCTCATGTTTCATCCATTTACATATAAAAGTCTCAAGTTTATCCTTTATGGCCAAGTACTAAGTTGTATCAACTATCCATCTTTTTTATCCACTGTTCAGTTGATAGGTATTTGGGTTGAGAATTAATACAAACTGTTGTTGTCAACACGGATGTACCAGTATCACTGTAGATGTTTTTAATTCTTCTGAGAGGACGCTCAGAAGGGGAATAGCGGGGTCAAATAGGACCTCTAATCCTAGTTTTTTGAGGTATCTTTGCCCTGATTTCTGTACCGTTTGTACCAGTCAACACTCCCACCAATAGTGAAGAAGAGTTCTTCTATCCCACCCTTCACCCTGCCAGCATTTTTTTTTTTTTTTTTTTTTTTGGTTGATTGGTAGTAGCCATTCTTTCTGGGCTAAGATGGAGTCTCAGTATTGTTTTAGTTTGCATCTCTCAGATGACCAGTGGTGTTGAACATTTTTTCATGTGTTGCCACTGGTTTATCTTCATCTGAGAATAGAGTATTCATCTCAAATACCTTTTTTTTTTTTTTTCTTTTTGAGACAAGGTCTCTCTGTACAGTTCAGGCTGGCCTTGAGCTCAGTTTTGTAGCCCAGGCTGGTCTCGAACTCTCACCAATCCTCCCGCCTCAGGCTCCCGAGTGCTGGGATTACAGGCGTGCGCCACCACGCCCGGCTAAATACCTATTTTTTGATTGGAACTTTGAATTGAGGGAAGGTCTGGTTTTTTTCAATTCCTATGTTTTAGGTAGAAGTTCTTTGAGGAATAGTTGGCAGCAGTTTTGTTTTCCCACTCTGTTGTCTTTTCACTTTGTTGATGATTTCTTTTGCCATGCAAAAGCTTCTTAATGAGACCCGAGTTGCTGATTTTTTAAAGTATTTCCCATGAAGTCTGTTTCCTTTAACTATGTCTATTTACACCTGTGTCATCGAGGTTTCTCCCTACTTTCAGTAGCTTGTTTCTGTTTTAATATTTAGACCTTTGATCTATTTTGAATTTAGTGCATGGCGGTAGATATGGGTCTAGTTTTAGTCTTCAGCATGTAGAGAGCCAGTTTTTCAAACTGCTATGTTAAAGAGGGTATCTTCCAGTGAACATGTTTGAATGCCTCTTATTTTAAAATGATGTCTTTTTCACAAGTGGAATCCTGCACCTGTCCCTAATCAAGCCCTATGACTTCTGAATTCTGAATTCAGATTCCTTTTCTTCAACTACATATTTTCCCTAAAAAGTTCTGCATCAGCACAGCTACCACTACTGACTATTCATCTGACTCATATCTCAAGCTTATTTAGCTTAGAGACCAGATCCCACCCACTGTTGTATACAGTTTACTACAAATATATTCAAGCCAGAGGCCCTTTCCCTCTTAAGTTATCATTGGGAAATTTGAAAATCGCTATTTTCAATGAAAATGAGTGGAAAAAAATCATTTAAAGAGGTAGATGGGTGTTGCTAACCTCAAAGCAAATAGACTAAAATTAGCCTTCCATTTTGTTATTTTTTCTAGTTTTCTTAGCTTGCTTCCACAATTTAAGTGGCCTGTATTTCCCTTTTTTCCATAATCTTTAAAATTACATTTTACTGAATTTAAAACATAGCCAGCAACTGAGACAACATGGTGGCACACACCTGTAATCCCAGCTCTTGGGAGGCTGTAAACAGGTGGATTACTAGGAGTCCACTCTAGTAGTGAGACCCTGTAGACCCCTAAAATAAAAAAAATTTAAAAAAGGCTTTTATTTTTTGGCTTTTAACTCCTTCAAATGTGTCAACTTCAGAAGTACTATTTTGTTTTAGTGCATCTTTCTCTTACTAGATCATTTTCAAATGTTTACAGATAGGCCCCAATGTCTACTTTTGGCAAAGAAGATGAGAAGAGAGGCTACTTGATCCAACTCTTGACATTTGTTTGGTCCCATTCACAGCTAATTTGGTAGCATTCCATTTCCTCAAACTCTTCTAAAATTTTTGCCATTATTTCCATCCTCGTCTGTGTGAACATATCTACAGGTTCTGACCTTCAGGAAAATTTAATGGAATTGATTTTCTCCTTTAAGCAGTTCTCTTGTTTTCTTGACATATTTTCTTTGTCTTTGTTGGCTTTCTCATTGCATCCCTGGCTCATCTCGTAGTGACCTCTGGGCCATTGTCTCCATTTTTATTCTCTCGATTTTAGTTTATCTTGTGAAATATAATGAGTCTGTCATACTTGTTCTATCAGCTTTTGGATTCATGATATTTATTTGGTTAACTCAGTTGTTTTGTTAGGTAGTTTGTCAGTACTGGAGATCAAACTTGGGATACTGTGCTCGCCAGGTAGGCACTTGAGCTGCTGAGTTATCTCCCCAGCCCCAAAATTTACACTTGTAATACAAAAACTTTACTTTTCATAGATTTATACACAACTGCCTATCTCAGACAAACAGGTTTAACTATTCAAACCATTATTTTATTTCACCTCCCATCTTTTTCTCTACCAGTATTCTTCATCTGGCAAAGTGAAGTCTGCTTGTATTTCTCCAGGGTAACAGTAATAACCACAAAACAAAATCTATCTCCTATCTGGAAAGGAACGTTTTTCATCAGTCTAAAGCATGTGCTTAGAAAAGCTTAGGCAACCGCAGATACCATGGTTTGATCCCCAGCACCATATGTTGCACCTGCCCTATCCCCAGCACAGGCTGAGCTGGCAATAATATACAAATGGAAAGGAACTTTTGTGTCTCCATGTCACAAAAACTAGTCCGGTCACCATCTCTTTCCCATATTGCTACTGTCTTCCTGCCACCTTTTCCAGAATATTCCCCACTAATCACTGACCTTTCAGTATTTTTTAATTAGGCCATTTTGTTATGTTGTAATTTTGGAAAGGGAGAGAATCTTAATTTTTAGACTGCAGTTTGAATGGAATTTTTGTATTATGTTTCATTCAAGTCATAAGCATCTTGTTACTGTCTTCATTTTCCCATTGTGTCATTGTCGTGTTGACCTTTTTAGCAATCCTCCGACAAAAGTAGGTGATCTTTTTACCTGGAGGGCCTGCTTGCTATTCTTAGGATTACAGTTTGCTCATTCTGTAGGTACGAGATTCTAGCCCATGATTGATTATGTTAAAACAATTAGTTCTCTTGATGGCATTTATTATGCTTTGTAATAGCATTTTTTCCTGTTAGTCTTTGCTTCCACTGAACTATAAACTACAAAAGAACAAAACTTTTCTATATTAAGTTACCTACTAGTCTATACCTGGTGCTTTAGACAGTATCTTGAATTTAGGGACTTAGCAATAGCTAATACTTAGAGCTTTAATGGGTTGTAAAATAGGGATTCTGATTCAATGAGACCTAACACAATTATTATACTTGGAAGGAGCTGTAGAAGTAAGAGTATGTAATAGAATAACACTGATTCCAAATAATTTGTGAGGAAAAGCAGCACTTTCCTAAAAGTGAGATTTGGTACAGAAAAGCAGAGAATGTTTCTGGTGAACAGGAAATAGTGTATAAACAGGAGTGCTTTGTTATTAAGGGTAGATATTAAATTCAGTGGGGAAAACTAAGCAATAGCAAGATCGTATAATGTCTTAGACCTGTTTTATTGGACTTTTCCCGAAGCAGTTAATTCATTATTTGGTTTTAATCAGGAATGAGATTCTTGTTATTTGGAAGTTTTACTCTGGTGAAGTATTCCTTTGGGGGATTTAAACAGACCCTTTAAACATTGTCTATTTCATCCAAGGAGAAGAAAGACAGTGGCTTGAAATAGATTGGTGCTCTAGGAAAGAACAGTGGGTAGACATGGCAGGTGTAGAATGTTTTATAAGAATTGATCATTATAGCTTATGAGAAAAAGGAGACAGGAAGTTTAGAGAAAGTTTAAGAAATTTGGTTTGAATAAAACTGGCACAAAAGCCAAGGTAGTGCACAGACCTGAAGCATGAGTATAAATTTTGAGGCCAGCCTAGGCAGCTTAGCAAGACCTCTAAAAAGGACAAGGATAAACCTCAGTGCTATAATTCTTGTCTGAATTGCTTCTCCAGTACTGGGAAGTCAGGGGAGTGGCGACAAAATGCAATTTAGGCAGATAAGATGAGTTTTATGAATTGTCTAGGAAACAAAATGATGGAGAGCTGAAATTTAAATGTACACTAAAAAAAAAGGAAAATCATAGAAAAGAATAGTATTTAAAGGAGATATGTATAAATGTTACATTCTACTGAGACAGTAAGGATTTTGAAATACCCTTTGGCATTTTATTAATGGTAAAGTAATGACTTTAGTTATAGACATTTGAAAGTACATTGAAAAACAGTATACCTTGAAAGTATGAAAGAGATTATAGAGCGATCAACTGGAAGATGGCACGGATTACAATCCAAATTAAGTTGATGGGTAGAACAGAGCATCTTAACATGCCAATGAGAAGGAATTGGTAGGTTAAGATATAAGAAGTAGCATATATTATAAAATTTTGTTGGGTTATTATGAATAATACTGGTGTATACCAATATAACATAAAGGAATTAAGCTAGAGAAAAAGTTACTGAGTTTGAAGTTATTTTAGCTGATCAAGGTAGAAACCAGTTTTTTATAGGAGTCTGAAACAGTTGTGGAGATCATTTTATTTCCTGGAATTAAAGAAGCTCAGTCTGTAGATAAGAACTATTATTAACATTTTGAGAACAATGTTAACCCTATTTGGAGATAATTTTTAACTCCTAGTAAGAGAAGATGACATGCCCAGAAAACATGGAGGAAAAGGTAGATGATCAAGGACTTACATCTGAGGGACACCAAAACTAGCCGTAAAAATAAACGGGCAAAGACAACTTGAGAAGGGTCAGATCTAAAGGTGAAAAGGCAGAGAACATTAGCAAGCCAAGATGAGGTTAATGAAGGATAGATGGTCGTGCCTGATGCCATTAGGAGATTCAAGTCATAAGACATCAGCGGTTGTTGGTCTTTCAAGTTTTAATAGATGTAAATGTTTATTTTTAGTTGTGTGTATCTAATATCAATAGTGAAGCTCCCTACCTGAGGAGGTATAAATTCTAGTAAGTTGAAACCTGGTCCCAAGAACAATTGAATTTGCAATATAGAGAAGAGAAGAAACTCTTAGGCTAACTGTTAGGTACAAATGTTGAGCTCGTTATGGGGAAGAAAGAAAAAGTCTCCATTCAACAAGGGTTGGAAACACAAAAGGAAGGTATAAATGCTAGAGATGGAGTTGAACGGGATATACCAAGATCAGTGATAGGTAATATATGAGGTTTCTTTCATTCATTGGATCCTCTTCATGTTTATATTGTATTTCTGGTAGTGATCCTCACTTTGGATGGAGGGAGGAAAGGAGTTCTGGTAGAAGTGCATCAATGAACTGAGCCTGGATAAGGTAAAAGCTCCAAGAGTTCAGAAGAAAAGGGAGTTGTCAACAGCTAAGCATTAAGATGAGGCTGGAACATTAAAATTTAAGGCCTTAGGACTAATAGGACTTAGTTTCTGGAAATGGCCACAGAAAGAGACTAGAATTACAGATGGTTTTTGAAGTTGAAAAGTTTAAATAAAATTGAGTAATTTATTGGTTGGGTTGTACAAGAAGGATGCACTTGAAAATAAATGAGAAGATTTAGTGAGATGTTAAAAGTGCTAAGTTCAACAGGAACAGTGGCTTTTAACTTGGTTGTAGTTGTGATAGGGAGTTTAATGAACAGAGGGGAGGAATTAAAATAGTAGGAGTAAAAGTATTAGCAAGAACAGAGTGTTTTCTTTAGAGATCAGGAAGATGTAAGCTCTGTAATTGAATCTTCAAGTCAAAGGTTGCAGTCTAGGAGGAATCTGCTAAATCTAGCCATTGAAGATTTAGGTCCCATATATCAGATCTGCTAGTGACGGTAGCAATTAACATTTATCAGCTGCTAAGTAGGTACTAAGAATTTTGTATTTCCATTTATTCTTATGCCTAAGACAAATACTGTTAATTTCCATGTAAGATGAAAATGCTAGGTATCATACCTAAGGGTCCAACAGGTAGCACTGAAGGTTGAATCCAAGCAGAGTGACTCCAGAGCTTGTATGTGCCTTGATTTGGACATACAAGTAATAAAAGGGGATAACAACAGATGGTTAGTGTTCTCACATATAAGTATGGAAAATCATGGTATCTGAAAAAATTAAGTGATTAGCAAATAATATTAGGAGCTGGTTTGTAGTATATGTTTGAAGAACCAAATATATTTTTATGTGTGTTTTTTAAGTGATTGAAAAGCAGAAAAGAGGTATGGTACCCAGCTTGGAGACATGAAGTTTATGGCTGTGTTAGTGGAAGTAGACAGTGCAGAAAGGAGGGACTGTCCTAGAGATCTGCATTGTATCTGTGAGCTCTTCAGCTAAAGAGACAGAAGCAAATGAGAAGCAGAAGTTGAGTGGAGCGTGATCACTCTAGTCCGCGTGAACTGAAGGGCTGTGACGAAGCTGCAACAAGGTGCTATTTGCTGTTGGCATAACTACCAGTTGCTTTTTGTTGCTCAAACTAAGCTATGCACATGCCAAAAGAGGATCTTTGCAAATTTTATGTAGATAGCCTCTCGTACTGATATCTCCTGAGGCTAAGCAGGTTTTCTGTGTGGCATGGGTGATAACAGTGTTCCTCATGTGCCTGCATAGGCTCCTCCATAGCAGTGAGGTGGAAGAAGTCACTCAGTTTTTGAAGATTGGGTGAGTGTCAAACTGTTGAGATGCTTGTGCCTGGAAAGTTGTCACTGGAGAGTAGTGTTTGAGGCAACTTCTCCAGGAGAATGCCCCTTTCCTACCAAGCCAAACTGACCTATTTTATAGAGAAGCTTTAAAATGTTAGCCACCTTAACGCTGATTTCTTAGAAGCTTGGGGGGGGGGTACAGTGTATAATCACATTTACTCCAGAGCCTGCGGGGGAGGACCTCAAGTTTAGGTCCAACCTGTGCAACTTGTGAGATGCTGTCTCAAAAGTAATAATTTAAAAAGAAAGGGTTAGAGTTGTACCTTAGCAGTAGTGTTTGACCTGTGCAAAGCTGTAGATTCACTCCTTAGTACTGCACCCAGAAAACAAAAACGGGGTTAGGGGAGGTGGGTACACAGAGAATCTTTCCAAAACACTTTTACAGTCACATACTCCAGATGTCCAGAATAAAGCGTTCCTAGCAGTCCTTGCTTACAACCCCAATCCTTAAAAGGCAAAACCTCAGTAGATTCACTTTGTCAAATTTAAAAGCCATCTTTAAAAACTATTTAAGTCTGGGAGTGTATCTCATGGTAGAGCACTTGACCAGCATGCCACAGAGTCCTTAACTTTGCCCAAACCCACTGCATTTGTGAGCCCTGCCGGTACAAAATGTCTCAGTTGCAGCATTACAGAATTCCCCAAAGTATATACAGTGTGATCAAAAGGTGAATGTTTTTTCATTCGCCTTTAGGGTAAAAACATGGCCACTGATTCTGCTCAAAACATTCGCCTGCCACTCTGAGCACACAGCTTAGCTTTCTTGTGTCTTTCTAGAGCAGTTTTGGAAATCGCCCTTTGTGTCTTCATGAGGTCTGCTTTAAAAATGGAGCAAACGCTGCTGCCCAGCGGAAGAGCCAGGCTCATAAAAGTACTGCAGCGTGTCCTCACGCACCTTAGCCACCTGATCTGGCACCATGCAACTTCTGGCTCCTGAAAGTTCAAATGGCAGAAATAAACACCTTTAGAATCTGCTCAGTACGTTGCAGACACAAAAGATTTCTAGAACTTTAGAAAGTGGCAAGAATTTCATGCTAAGAGATAGTATTTGAGGGAGACTAGTGGCAATGTGTCTTATTGTAAAAACATTTAAGCATTTATTTTTTATCGTATTTTTGATAACCTCTTATGCCCTCGAAAGAGATATAATCCCATGATGGCAGTTGGTCTTTATGTTGTGCAACTGAAAATTTGTTTAAAAAAATCGCTGCCCCATGAAAAAAAATAGCATTTTGAAAGACAATGACATGAGGGGAAACTTGATAACTTGTGAAAGTAGATGGTCCTTTCCAATACAAAATAGTGGTTGGTGGAGTGTAATATTTTTGTACATCTGAGTTACTAAACTTCCCCTCATCCAGTTCTTCAAACTTGATATTTTTGATAACATTCCACCCCTCAAAACTTGATAGTTTTTGTTTTTTTTTTTTTTTTTTTTTTTTTTTTTTTTTTTTTTTTTTTTTTTTTTTTTTTTTTTTTTTTTTTTGGTCTTTTTTGAGACAGGCTCTCACTATACAGTTCAGTTCAGTTCAGGCTGGCCTTGAGCTCACTTTCGTAGCCTATACTGGTCTCAAACTTTGCACTGATCCTCCTGCCTCAGCCTCCCAAGTGCTGGGATTACAGGTGTGCACCACCACGCCCACCGAAAGCTAATATTCTTGACAAGAGAAAATCGAAATTTGATTTTATAGTATGTATAGGCTGGGAGCTGGGGTGCAGCTCAGTGGCAGAGCACTTGCCTAGCAGACAAACCCTGGGTTCAGTCCTTAGCATCAAAATAGCCCCCAGACTTCATCAGCTGAAAGCCAGCATTCCTGTAGCCTACCTATAATTTTTTCTTTCCATTTTTGACCAAACTATGACATCTGTTTACACAGCTTTCATCAGAAGTTCTACACTGAAGCAAAAAGCAGATATGCTCAGCACATTTTTAGGAAAATACATAAAGTTTCTTGTAGCTGCCAGTCTTTCTGACCAAGGGGGTTTGTCAGCTTTTACGAGGCTAAAGTTGGTCTGGTGATAAAATTAAAAGTACAGTTAACCCATCTGCTATGTATAAAATCTGTTTGAGTGTGTGTGTGTGGTGAGCATGGGTGAATCTGGCCTTGTGTATGGTGGTACCATACTGCATTGCACAGGAACAAGAAGCCACAAGATGGCACGCTAACACTGGAAATGTTTCCGTATAGGACCTAACATAAAGAAGAAATTACTTCATTTTTTAAAAAACATCTGTCTATTATAAGAGATAGGCTGATACATGGTAATTACACATTTTTGAGTGCTTATGGCAAATTGAACAGTTGTACAATTTTTAAAACTTGAAAGATGACTGACACATTGTGCCAGTCAACTTTAGGACAAATGTCAGTCTTCAGAATGGAAACAATTTGGGACTCTTTGTAGTGGTAAAACACTTATATCTAATAAAAGTAAATGGTAGAATCCTTCATTACATCATGGAGATGTCAGTACTGCAAAGGTCTTTGAAATAATTTTGCACAAGAAACTGCTGGAAGATAAACTTAGAGTTTACCATTTTAGATTTGGAGTTCCTCAGCCTCCCAAGCACTAGGATTACAGGTGCACACCACCATGCTGAGTCTCAATCACTGTCTCAGTGCACCCCACAGGCAGGGCCAGCACCAAAGGACAGGGATCAAACCCAGTCCCTACATCTGCCTAAGCTGAGTTATCTGGTCAGCCCCAACTATTTTTTTTCAGAGCAGAATATATTTATTGGGGAAAACAAAGCTGTCCTAAAGAGGGACAGGAGGAGACCCAAGTGGGTTGCCAAGGACCCTGCCTTTTTTAGAGATGTTTATAGAGCAAACCCATGAAGTGAGGTAGGTCTAAAGTGGAAAAGATGGAACTTGCTAGGTGGGCATGAGTTGGGATGAAACTATGGTCAACCAATAAGATTAGAAGCATAATTGCTCAGGTAAAATTGATGGGATTAAATGGGGAAGCAGTTCACATAGCAAGTGTGCGTGAATACCGAACAGAGCTTTTACCGATAAGGGGTTGGGTTAGTGTCTCTTCCTGGCTTTTTGGAGATGATTGATACCTATTTAGAATTTTACCAAGGTCCATCCCTAGGGAGGTATGTGGCTGCATTTGTTTAATCTTTTGTCTTGAAGTCTGACCCACAGCAGGAATGTCTGTCTCTCCTACAGTTGTGTCTTGCCTTTCACACTGGCTCCTTTGAGGCCCTAGCCCGATCTGACTACCTGTAATATTTCTATCTAACTCTGCTCTGTATAACATTCCCCCTGCTGAAGAAATAACCTGAACTGCTATAAGTGGATAGTGGGTGATGACCACTCTGGCTTCTTCAGGCTAACAGGGGTCATAGTTGTTGATCAATCTTCAGAGGTACTCTCCAGACATTTTATCTAAAGGCCCCCAATAAACACAGGTATGTTTATCTTGTAAGGGGTATAGCTCTAAATGTGACAGAGAAAAAGCCAAAGGAACAAGTATGTATGGGCTGAATAATAATATTAACAGGATAATTATGAATATAGTCAATGAAGATTTCTATCAAGAGACAGTAAAGGCTTTTCATAAAGAGGATAAGGATAAGTTCTAGGGCATTTTAGAGTCTGACATAGCATTGATTTGTCATTTAATACCTTGAACAGCTATTGATATATTAGGATAAGCAATGTACACACATGTAGTTTTTACAACTGCTCAAGTACCTCTTGTACTTCTGTTAAAATGTCTAATGCCATCTGATTTGAGGGGAGCCTACTCTATTAATTTTACTTTTTATATAGAAGAGACCAGCTGTTGTGTCACTGAAGACTCACTGAGTATGGTTAAGGCTGTATGTGTCATATAATCTTTTTTTCTAGGCAAGATCTGGTGGATCACAGTAAAAGGAGTCTAACAGTGCTTTAGCTTATTTGTTACAAGTTTTGCCTGTAATGATTACCTGGGTTTTGGTATTCTCTAGGCAGAAACAAATTTTCTGAGAAATTAGAGCATATATAATCAAACGTGAGTCTTAGAGCTGACACATAATTTTAAGGGATAGCAATTTAACCCACCAGCTCTGAGACCCCTTTAGGGAAGGAATCTTGACATATTGTCATAAGTCTCTCTAGCTTTAGTTATAATTATCTCTGAATTTTTATGGCTTATGGAAACCAGGTTAATACCTTATTTTTAAACTGTCAATGACTTTAAAATAATGTAAATATAATTTGGCTGATTTTTCTGGTTATATCTTGTGAGCAGACAATGGTATAAGTACTTGGGCACTGGTCCTGGTTTTCATCCATTGCAACTTTGCAGCAGCAAATGTGCTATTTGTCTTTCAAGCATTGCGAAGGTAATTTCCTGTAGTCTGGAGACAAATAGATGCAGGTTTAAGCTTGTCTTTTTAAAAAAGTAGCTTTATGAGACTGGGTGTGATGGCCCGCGCCTGTAATCCCAGCTCTTGGGAGGCTATAAGCCGGCAGATCACTACAAGTCTGATCTAGTAGTGAAACCCTGAACACTCTGTACACCCTTCCCTAAAACACAATAATAATAAATAGTTTTAGGCTACACTTTGCTTGTTTAAGATGATGGAAGTTAAAACTCCAACGACATTATATTGTGAAATAATATCAGTCCTGGTTTCCTACTGAAATTTCTCCAAAATGTTTATTCCAGTCCTTCTGACTTTACTTTGCCATTGCACATACCATTTCTTGTGTCTTCAGTAGATATAGGAATCCTTTCTGTGTCTTCACCATTTTCACTAATATGAAAGAAATCAAGAACTGATTTTGGCTGTAAGTAAAAGAAACAATTTCATGTCAGGTAAGAGGCAAGTCACCCCATGACAAAAGCAGATAAATAGGCACTTAGGGGTGATATGACAACTGCTTAATGACATCAGCATCCCAGGAACCTATCGTTCTGCTCCTTTATAAAGTCTTGCTTCCATCCTCAAAGGTACCTTGTGACAAAAATGTTAACTGCAACAGAAGCTGTCATGTCTCAACTAGGGGCAGGCTAACTCAGATTCTTGGTTTAAGTAACACTTATCAAAGCACCAACAAAAACACCTGTTGTTAGTCACATGGCTACTTCCACATAACATCATATATATAGTGTTTTAAAAATCATCTTATCAGAATAGGCAGAGTAAAAATAAGATGAGTCTGTGACACATTCTCAACTCTCCACAGCCCCTAGTATCTGTGCAGCTAAAGGAAGATTAGCTTTGTGATAGAAAGCTCAATGTTAGAGTTTCTGGAAGGCCTCTCCCAGAATACCTCCTTTAGGTATTGTCCTAGAAATTCAACTGAACACTGGGAATTGTTTTACCTCTACATGTTCTACCATATATTTCACAATTTTTTAAAAAGCTATAAACACCTGATACCGATTGTCTTGTGCCCTCTAACAAAGCAAAAAGAATAAGTTGGTATCAGTATTTAAACAAAGTTACATATATGTGATAAGACATAAGGTATAATGCAAAATAGGACACTGGGCTTTAAAATTATGAAAATGTTAGCTGGGCGTGGTGGCTCATGCCTGTAATCCCAGCACTTGGGAGGCTGAGGCAGGAGGATTGGTGCAAGTTCTAGACCAGCCTGGGCTACAAAAGTGAGCTCAAGGCCAGCCTGAACTGCATAGCAAGACCCTGTCTCAAAAAGATAAAAATAAATAAATAAATAAATAAAATTATGAAAATGTTAAGAACATGTAATGTGAAACAATGAAAAGTCTGAGGGAACTTTTCCTCTTATTGTAGCCTGTGTTAAGATCTCTCTGCAGCTTTCTGTTGCATACACACAGATGTATATACAATGCTTTTGCTTTTTGCTGCTGTGACAAAGTACCTAAGAATAACAACTGAAGAAGAGATTTATTTTGGCTCACAGTTCCTGAGGTCTCAGTCTATGGTTGGTTGGCTTCATTGCTTTTAGGTCTGTGTTGAGGCAGCAACATCATGGAAGAGGTGAAGGACAAAAGCTCCTCACCTCCTGGCCAGGGGACGAGAGCCCAAGCTGCGCTGTGGGCTTCCTTGTTCCTCTTCTGTTTTATCCTGGCCCCAGTGCTAGTGCATGGCACTGCCTACATGCAAGGTGTTTCTCTGTCTGAGTTTTACTGTCACACTCACCAGTCATGTCTAGAAACACCTTCACAAACATGCCTGTAAGGATGCTTCAATCATAGTGGTCCTCTTGTTTTCTACCTCCCCAGCACTGCGATCAGAGTAGTGCACCACCATGCCTGGTCTTATTGGCTGGCTCAACACATCCAGGGATGGGACTGGCATGGCATGTGGTGCTGGCAAATCAAACCCTAGTCCCTGCACTTGCCTAGTAAGTGCTTAGTCCTCTGAGCTATCTCACCAGCCTGTGAGATAGACATTTCTTGACCTAGTCAGTTGACAAGATTAGCCATCATAGACAGGGTAATATTAGCATAGTTAGGAAGGATGGAAGAGATGTGTTTTATACCTTTTTGTATAATAGAATAAAATATATGAAGGGATTTTAATATGGCTGTTAGAAAACAGAAAAATACCTAACTTGCACCAGTTTAAACAAAAATAAATTTATCTTTTAGATAAAAGATAGGAAAGGGAAAAAAAATTTTAATTAAAAAAAAAAAGATAGGAAAGGAGCCAGGCTTGGAATAAACAGGATAAAATGATTCAGCTATCCTAAGTCTCCCACACACACACACACACACACACTCCTTTCTCATCTTCATTGTCTTTCTGCACTGGCTTTACTTCCTCAGAAAAACTGGAACCATATCACTTACAGCTAATAAATATGATTTCTGAATACACACTAGAAAATTTTTCCTACCAAGTTAAATTACAACAGACCCTATGGTCAGAGTTAAGGTCACAAAGACTGTGGGCAAGGGTCAAGCAGTTGAGACACTTCATCCTCCGTGGATATTTTCTTGATCACGAATTGAGTGTTACATCTCAGAAAGTACATAGCACAGTGTCATGCTCCATCATAGTTAATGAATATTATTTGATTGATAATCACTGGTGTAAATGAACTGACAGCTTAATCAAATATTTGGGGGCTTTACTGACACTGAGACATCCTGCAGAGTGTTCTTATGGAAAGCTCATCCAGCCCGTTAAGGAAGTGCCAAGAAGCCTGCAGTGCAAATGACTCCCCTTCCTGTTTGAACATAATCATTTCCATTGCCCTCCTTCTCATGACCTTCCAGGGTCTTCGCTTTACAGAGCAGAAAAAGCAAGGAATGTGCCTGTTTATGCCACTGACTCTGCTGGCCTGGGCAGGGCGTGCAGTAAGTAATGAGGGTAGGCTGAAGACATTTTTGGCAGTGAGCATTCTCACAGCCATCCTCATTTAGAAAGTCCCTTGTCTCAATCCCAGTTGTGTCCTTGAAACCATGTCTTCTAAATTCCACACCAGATCTAGGTCTTAAAACCTTTTAACTTCTTTAGCCATCTGCCAGTGTTGTTTTTAATTCCATAGTTACCTGTATTTGTGAAACTAGATGTTTGCAAGTTAAGTGGTAAAGTACGTGATTATAAGCTCTCAGGCCTGATAATGAGATGGGGTACAAACTGAAGAAAGGGAGAAACCATAGTGTTCATCTTCCTCTCTGTTCCAGGATGTGGTCTTTAAGACAGAGATTCTAACTATTATTGGTGAGATGGTCGGTAGCCTGTACAGTGACCCACATAATCTTCATTGTACTTGAGTTGTAGTGAGATTGTAGTCTAAGGAGGGTGAGACATGGAAGGCATGAATAATCTGTTTTAGTTAAAATTACCTTATATACTGACTTTCTGTGAAGAAATGCCCAGGGGAGAATGATTTCTAGTTGTCTTTATCAAGCAGCATTATAAATCTTGTTTTAAATTTGTCAGAGCAAGTTTCATTTCACAGAATAATTAAACAATGCAGCCAAGTAAAGATGTCAGTGACAGCCAGATAGCATCACAAAATAACATTTTATTCTAGAGAAGCACTTATAAAGCCAAAGAGACATTGTGAGTTTTACAGAAAAGTAGTGATAGTAAGCTTTTTAAAAAATATTCCATCCTACACATTTTCTACATTAGAGAGGTACTACCACAGCCAGCTTTGTAGGCAAATTATGTTATAGTACATTTTAACCTAATTATAAAAGATCTAGCAATGTAAAAATTTATAAAATATATCTTTCTTTCTTTCTTTCTTTCTTTCTGTCTTTCTTTCTTTCTGTCTTTTTGAGACAGAGTCTCTATGCAGTTCAGGCTGGCCTTGAATTCACTTTTGTGGCCCAGGCTGGTCTCAAACTCTTGCCTCCGCCTCCCAAGTGCTGGTATTACAAGCTTGCACCACCATGCCTGGCTCGGTGTTTCCATTGCTGAAGAGAACTGCTCTGATTCTGTGTCCTTTCCTGCTTTCTATCAGTGTGCTACTTTCTGTGGGACCTCTATTCCTTCATGACTCTAGAATTACACCCGCTGACTCAGGCTTAAGTATGTCTCCCAGGACTATTGGCATTTTCCTTGGGCCTCTCTTAAATCATGGCTTTCTTCCCTCTCCTCACGTCCACATATGTCCAGTAATACCTAAACTACAGAGTCCTGGCTACTGAGTCTTTTCTGAAAGCTGGACTGTGTGGCCCCAGCTAGCTGCTGTCCCATAATCTTTTTCTATAAAGATTAAGACTACATGCAAAGAGCCTTGGCTGCCACTTTGGAAAGACTACGACAGCCTCCAATGCAATATAGAGGCCACCATATTTATCAAAAGGGTCACTTTTGTTGAGTTCACTGGCATGAATTTTAATGCGATAGTAACAATGCAAAACGGTAAGAATTTTCTGACATCTAAACTCTTGAAAGAATGTTAATTGTGTTTATTTAATTTGTAATTAATCAAAAACAACATGTATCCATATAATAGAGCCCTACAACCAATGAATCCTGTTTAGCTGTTGCTATGGAGATATGCAGATTTTGTTTGTTAATCCTCCTATATGTCACAAAGTAGCTTTGCTCCGTGTTTCTGGGGTATATCTACATTAAAGTTAGAGCCATGATTGTGGAGTAGTTGAGGAACCTCAGTCTCACTACATTGAATATACCTGAGGCTGTGGCACTCGAACTCTGAGGACTTGACTGTTCTAGAATGTTTTTGGAGACAGCACTTAATAAAATACCTGAGAACCAAAAAGCTTAGTTCAGTAAAATTCAACACAATGCACAAACATGAGGTAATGACCAAGAAGAAAGTGAAAATGGTTTTCTCTGTGGGTTTGGAAATATAGCAATCAACAGTATTGGGGCAAGGTTTCAAATCACACTTCATAAGAAAAGGAACACTAAAGCCATTGTATAGTTTATAAAATAAAACAAGGAACCCGATTTCAAAACCAGTTTTAACAATGAGACTGATCAGATAAGTGTACCACAGGCCCCCATCCATGGTTCCTGGGCTGACGTAGAGCTTCTTTCTGTGCCTTTCCTCTCTACTCTCACGGTAGGCCACATGGAGAACCACCAGGAGAGAAGGTGTGGAGACCATGATCAGCTGTAAAGACCAAAGTCTGGCCTGCGAAATGGGGAAGAAGTAATCAAAACATACATTTTCACAACCGGGCTGTCTAATATTGCATTCAAACTCTCTCTGCTCATCCTTCCACACGTGTTCGGCTGCCACTATGTAGACAAGCAGGCGGAAGATGAACACGATGGCCAGCCAAATGCGCCCGATCCCGGTTGAATATTTATTTGCTCCACTTAGGAGATCTCTGAGAAGCATCCAACTCATGACAGTCTCACAAGAAGGCAGGATTCTGTAAAAGAACAATTCAATCATGACATTTCTATTCCACTGATAAATTCTATTATTTGAGGAAGATGATGCACTTGCCGGTGGACATAAATGATCCATGTCAACTTTAATGTGGAATTTAGTTGGTTACCCCCATTCTACCCCCATGCACACACATTTAATCCACCATCACTCCTCTTATGGTCAGTAGAATCTTTCAAGTTTATTGCTTCTTTCTGAAGGTGGATGGATTGTGGAAAGAACTAGATATGAATCCCTTGATGCTGATACCTTGGTCCATCGCATCTCATGCTGCTGAAATGATAGCCTTTATTTACTTTCTCCAGTTTTTAGATGCCTCCTATCCTTAAAGGCGATTCCCTCCTGCCCTCCTCCTTACATCCCTTAGCTGACACCACTCAGTGTATCTACATTTTGATGTTCTCCAGTGCGAGCTTTCTCAAACTTTTGCTTTCTTTGTTGTCAGCCAAAGTTACAATCCACACCCAGCTCACTTTATCTAACATAGAGGAACAGGTTTCCTTCTACTTGCATCAGAAAAAAAAAAAAAAAAAAAAAGCCATTTCAGCATTTTTGGGAGCCACTAAAGCTGCCAATTGATTGTATGTGGGAGGGCAAGATGAGGCCTCATTGCCAAAGCCGTCAAGCTACCTGTCTTGAGAAAAACATCCCGCCTAGGCATTGTGGGCTATTAGTTGCTTGACAATCTTGTGCCTTGCAACCTTGCAGAGGTATGAATAAATGTCCCTACTGTTATTCTAGGGACCTTTGCCAATCAGGCTTGGTACACCACATGACCTCAGCTCTTACCGCTTCTCTTTATTTTCTAAATCCTCTCACAGTTTGCTCCTGGGGACTACCGAGACACCAACGGATCCCTGTGCAGCTCTACATCCCGCTCTTGCCACATTTCTCTGTTCTGTGCACTGTATCTGCATCTTTTGCTGTCTCCTTCCTTTCACCGTGCAAATAAGCTTCTGTTATCTATTTTTAGTTAGGATTAGGGAAGCTTCATAGCTTTTCTTTCTGACAGGCTCCCTGCCTTTATTCCTTACTTTTACTTCCTTGATGATTGGTTACTCTTCAACTCATTGTGCTGAGTTCTGCTCAGCACCGTATTTTCACTAAAGTTAGCCATACCACTCAGCTATCAAATCTTCTGCAGCTTTGGGCAACATTTAAATTTTCTGTGATATTTAGCAATGTTGCTGCTCTTTTATTCTTGAAACAGCCTTCGTTACCATTTTACTCTCCATTCTCATCATGTCATGCCCTTGACTGTTTCATTTTAGTTTTCTTTGTCTTTGAAGTTTGTCCTTGGGGCCAGCAAGATAGCTCAGTGGTCTAAAACACCTGCATAGGCAAGCTTAGGCAGGGATCTCTGGAACCGTGCGCCATGCCAGCCCTGCCATCAGGGAAGGCTGAGCCAGCCAAAACAAATAAAAAATGGAAGTTCTGTTCTCCGCTTTTATTTTATTTTTTCTTTTACTTCATATTTTCCCTGGAGAATATTCATTCAATGGATTCAACTAGTTCTTTCCACTTCATGACTCTCAAATGTTTGGCTTCTCCCCATGCTTCTATATCATACTACCTCCTCATTATCATCCAAATACTGAACAGGCACATGCCCCTCAGGCTTTGTTTCCTGCCCTCCGACTTCATTATTTTGTTGGTCAAGTCACTAACATTAAACAATCAATCTCATCTTCCTTCTACATTCCTCTCATGACCCTTTCTTAAATTGCCATCCAGTTCTTCTTCTCATTCCCTGTAAACATCTTCTAAGCTCATCACCAGATTCGTCTGTGCATCCCTCTCACGACTACTTCCAGTCTAATTTCCGCCCCACCTTCCTAGTGTATAATGAATGGTATGTGGTTCTCTTACGCATCTTTCCACCCCTTGCTTTTTTCTCTGTAAAAGCTGGTAGGACAGTGGAGAGCTTTCTTTTCCACTTCAGTCACTGGCTTTCTGACTGCCCTCATCTTGTCTTACAACTGGGCTTGGTAGTCTGGAGCCGAGTTTTTATTTATTTGATCCATTATATATCCATCAATGTTCAGTGTTTTTCAATTGCTCTCGCACAACCACCTTAAAGGTAGGATTTTTGTTTTGTTTTGTTTTCATTTTATAAGGGTGAAAACGCCATTCTTTCAAAAGAGAACCTAGAGTCTGAGAAATGAGGCCATTCTTACAACTTCACAAAGCTGCAGAGCAGGATCAAGTCCATTTCTACTACTCTAGAACAAGGCTTCTTACCACTGGTACCACTGGCATTTTGGGCAGCAGATTGCTTTGTTTTGGTGGTTTCCACTTGCACTGCGGAGTGTTTAGCAGCATGCCCAACTTCCAGATACCGTAGCTCCTGTCCCCTCCCCGCATCATGACAAACAAAAACATCCCCGTATACGTCAAGCATACCCTTCAAAGGGGGAGCAAAATGTCCCTAGTTGACAGCCAGTGCTTTTTAACTTTCTACCATAACCAAAATATGTGGATTAGCTCCCAAGATCTACCACAAATCACTTTGTGATTATTCAGGTGAAAATGATGCCTTTTCAGGTCTTATTTCCTATTTAATTTCCTTAAAAAAATTAACTACATTTTATTTTCTCCATAGACTGAGCCCAAAGAGGAACATAGAATTGGCATTTTAAGGAGAGCCAGAGGATAAACAAAATTGGGATATAATTATAAGAGCACATCCATTAAAGTAGGTCACATTATTTGCTGTAAAGGGAATAGTATTGTGCAAGCCCACACAAAGAACCCTGAAAATACAAACTAACATTAAGAGGTGTGTTCAGAGAGAGAGAAAAAATACAGGTACACATTACTCTGTATTCAGTGAAGATTGACTACTTCAGTGTCCTTGGTTTTCAGAACACAAGCGAAATTGTATTAGACAAAAGGTATTGTTAATCTACCTGAAAGGTTAATGTCTTTATGAATCATTAAAACAAAGCCCTAAAGATTAAAAAGGGCAAAATGTATTATGTCTCCTAGAGGCATACCATTGGACATTTGCCCACAGTACTGAAGAAGATATTTATGTAACATTGCAAAACATTTGACAGGATTGTGTTGGGCATTTGAGAAAAGGAAGGTAAAACTAAACCCAGGCTGTGCTACTAAAAGCAAAACATCAGGAAATTAATCTTTCACCAGAGTCCAACAGATGGTGCCATCTGCTTTCAGGATCCCAGCTTGCTTATGTACCATGAATATCCTTTGAGTTTTCAGATTTCACGCTGATGGAAAGACAAAGGATTTTTCATACTGGAGAGGTGTCCTAATGCTTATTCACCTTTAAAATGGCTCAGCCTAATGAGAGAAGCCTAGGCGCAGTGTCAGACTCCTTGGGGTTAAGACCAAGCTCACTGGTAAGGATCTTGGAACCCACCTACCTCATGAGCCTTGCCAGTTAATGTATATGGAGTCCCCATGCAGGCCTGAAACATGGTAGGCATGTGATGTGCCTTCTTAATTTCTTTTGCCTTTGGAAAGCAGAAGTCTTGCCATTTTGTAAACTTAATGCACACTAGTTTAATTGCTTATAATTAATTCACATTAAAAGGGTTTGGGGTTTACAGTCCAGTGATATAGCACTTGCCCAGTATGTATGAAGGCTGAGGGTTCGATCCCAACACAGAAAAAAAAAGTTTATAAGTGTATTTAATATAGATGAAATGCCATATAACAGAACATTAAGCATTCAAAATGTATCTATCTCAATAATAATTCTCTTTCCTTCTAATAATGGTCTTTATCCATCTTCTTAAATTGCCACAGGTCACCCCTAGTTTGTAAAAAAGAGTTTCCACTTATCAGCTTTCTCTTCGTGTTCGACGGCGCTAGGACTTAGGCAATGCCAGTGCGCCATCACTGAGGCCAACCCCAGAGCCTCCAGTCAGCGGTTCTGATGCCATCGCTTTCCCTGTGGCTTCCTCTTAAGAAGCAACCACTTACTTCACAGGAGTTTAGTGTGGAAAATTCAAGTGACAAAACATTCTCAGGCAATAAGATGTTCAATATCGACAAATGCCAGCAGTAATTTTTTAGGTTGCTGTTGTCTCTCAAATATTTGATCTAAAATGAGAACAGGAAGAAGCTACTGGGACCACTGGCTTTCTACATGCACAAGAATGAAACTGGACTCTCTTGCACTTTACAAAAATTATTTCAAAATGAATTTACCTAAATATGAAAGCTAAACCCATAAAACTCTTCAGGAAAAAAATAGGGACAAATCTTCATCACCTTCAGTTTGGTAACAGAATCTGAGAATACCAAAAGCATGTGCAACAACGAAATCCAGTTTCATCTGCCTACTCACTCGTGCAAACATGAGGTCCTGAGCTTGATTCTTGGTACCTCCCCCGCCCCCAAAAAATTAAAAACTTCTGTGCAACTAAGAACATTATCAAGAAAGCAAAACTGGGTGTGGTGGTGCATGCCTGTAATCCCAGCATTTGAGAGGCTGAGGCAAGAGGATCAGTGTGAGTTCGAGACCAGCCTGGGCTACAAAAGGGAGCTCAAGGCCAGCCTGAACTGCCTGAACTGCATAGCGAGAACTTGTCTCAAAAAGACACACGCACAAAAAATATTTAGTAAGTATTGAAGAAATGTAGAAACTGGAACCCTCATGGCTGCTGTTATATACCACAGTGCGTGCAATTAAAGTCAGAATTACACACACAAAAAAAAATATTAAATGGGAAAATTTACATACTATATTGTATATATGTAAAATGTATAATGTATACATTATACAAATGTATATTGTATAATATGTAATGTATAATGTATATTACATTGCTCTAATTAAAAAGTAAATGGAAATAAGCTTTCCTGACATATAAAGAGATAATAGAAACCCAAAAGACCTAAATATTTATAATTATTTAAAGAACAGAAATAAAGACAAAGGAAGGAAAAATATTGATAGTGCTTATCAATGAATTAAGTTGTTAGGAATTATGTTTTCATGATTTTCTGGCATTACTCATTGCTTTTTTTTGGCGGGGAGGACCTTGCACTTGCCAGGCAGGCACTTGTGCCATGGAGCTGTCTCTCAGCCACCTGCATTACTTATTTCTGACAACAGAAATACTCAAAATATAGGAAAACTGAACCCCCAAAAAAACCTAAAAATATCAGAGAGCTGTGACATTTCGCACACATCTTTCTCCATATTGATTGCAGGCTTTCTTACAGGCTTCCTCCACTCCACAGACACGTCAGTGATTCCCCACCTTCTCAGCCAGTAGCTTCCTCGTGCAGCGTAAGCCGGTCCTGGCTTCTGATCTCCAGCTGCCTCTGGCCTCTCTGGTATGACGTCATCTCACCAATCTTACAAATATCCTCATGTGAGTTCTCCCGGATGCCTCCTCCATCTTCGGCTGCCTCCCTTCCAAGGCGCTGTGCTTTCTGTGGTGTTCTCTGCCTCCGTGAACTCCACCATACTCCACCCAAGTGAGGAAGCCAGAAGTTTAGAAATTGTTTCTCTCTCTTTTTTTTTTTCTCCAAACCACCATACAATTTACATTCAAAGCCAGCTTTCAGTTTAGAAATATGCTCCCCAACTTTTCACTCTACATCTGCATTTCTACCACCCTGAGTGAGGCTACCCTCACTTCCTGCCTTCTGTCTGTTTCTGTTTTGTTCTTGGGCCCCCTTTAATCCATTCTAAAACCAGGTCAGCCTCCCGTCTCCATTTACAGCTCTCCTACAACTTCCCATTGCATTACTGGTGCAAAAGAGTCGACTACAGGGTGCCGGAGGGACCAAACGACAGAGCAGTGATCAGCAACAAAACTCAGTCTCCACTCAAATCCAAAACCCACACACCTGGAAAGGAACAAGAGACAACAAAAAAGATATAGACCTTCTAAAATTGGGAAGGAAAATTAAAATCTACAGAGAAGTTGGAGAAATAGAGCACAATACAGAGGAAAAAAAAAAAAGAAAAAAATCAAAGCAATCTGCAAGTTGATCGAGCTTCCCAGAAGGGGAATCGTCCTCCACAGGTGCGTGGAAAACCCTGGAAATCTACCACTGCTATAAACCAGAAAATCTATCTGTGGTTTTGCTCCAGGCGGCTCCTTCCATTGGGCAGGCCATAGTCAGAATCCCGCGCAGGACCTCTCCTGGTGCCGGAGAGTGCTTGCTCAGGTGATTTGAAGGAGGAGTTGATGGTTGAATTTTGAGGTTCAGAACAACTGAAAAACAACTTAGTTGAGAGCCGTGAGACATAGGGTAAGTGCACCGCGCCAAGAACTCCGGAGAAGTTGAAACTTGGGCCAGAAGGACAGAGGTCCCACCCTCCTGTGACTGGCTTGTCTGCCCTTGGAAGCCGCTGGCTGTGTCACATACAGTGACCACTTCTAATCTTTTTTTTTTTTTTTTTTTTTTTGCTTTTTGAGACAGGGTCTTGCTATGCATTGCAGGCTGGCCTTGAGCTCACTTTTGTAGCCAGGCTGGTCTCGAACTCACAGCGATCCTCCTGCCTCAGCCTCCCAAGTGCCGGGATTACAGGCGTGTGCCACTACGCCCGGCTCCACTTCTAATCTTTCCGCACATCCAGATCTGAGGTCTCACTGCCCTCCCTCTACCAACATGAGCAAGGATACAGTTCAGCTTGGGCGGGTGCTACAGCTTGGGGTCCCGCCGCGGCAGAAGAGCACCTCACAAGCGTACAGACCATAAAGCTAGCTGGAGAAAACAGTGGCTTACTACATTCCAAGCTGGGTCCTGGAAAGAAACCACTCATTTAAAAATACAGACAAAATTTTCTTTCTTTTTTCTGACTAAGTTATTTCTTCTGCTACTTCTGCTCCTTCTCCGGCTCTGGCTCCCTGCTCCCGGCTTCCTGCTTCCCGCTTTCTGCTTTTCTTTTTCCTCTGGTAAGAGTTTCGGGACGTTCCTCCGTTTTTTTCCTGTTTTCTTCTCTTTTTTCCTTTTAATTTGTCTTTTGTCTTTTTAAAAAATTATTCACTACTTTATTAGAGTTTGGAGAGTTCCCATGTTATCTTTTTCTTTTTTTTTCCTTTTTCTTTTGCCTTTATTTTCTAGATTTTGGGTTTTTTTTTTTTCCCCTCTCTTTTTTAGACCTTTTTCTTGCTTGTTCTTTTCTGTTACCTTTATCTAATTCTATATATATGTTTCCAGTTCTTAGCAGGATCCTTTTGGCTCACTATTCTTTCTTTTCTTCATCTTCTGTTGTTTAATTTTTCAAATTTTCCTTTTCTCCACTCACTCTCAATGTCCTCTGCCTTTACTAGCGTAATCACTGAGCTTTATTCATCTTTAGATGTTGTTACTCTGTTACTGCCACTGGAGTTTTCTATTGTGAATGGAGGTGTAGTTGTCCCATTTAGTAAATGTTTACTACATGCCAATATTTGGTTTGTCTTGTTTAAGGTTAAGGACAGTACATTAGCAGTTCCTGTGGTATGTAAATATCCAGTTTTGTCTTGGATGCTGTGGTTGATGTACTTGCTGTTGACTGGAAAGAATACATAATTGTTGCTATTTATAGGCTTTATCTGTATGCCAGTGTCTGTATGCTAATGTCTACATTACTTATGTGTCGTTAACACTACTGTAGTCTATTCCCACAGAACTGGGAACTAAGCCGATTCCCCTACATTCTCCCCTCCAAAATTAATAGAGGTTGTTAGATCTGAGGACAGAGATGACTGCCTATAATTTGCCATGCACAGGGTGCATCACTGAAAATGAGACCCTAGAGAGATTTTCATGATAAGTTAGAGAAGCCAAGAAAAGTGGATATGTGCCAAAACTAAGTAAGATATAAAAATCCTGAAAATCCAGTAACAGGCAAAGAAATAGAAGAGAGTGATTAGCCTTCATTAGAAACATGTGCCAATAAAAAATTTAAAAGTAAATGTGTATCAGGATAGCCAAGGCCTGTGGTGTGATGCCCTTGGCTGCTCTTTGGTCTTGTCTTGCGAGTCACCAAGACTCTGGATTCTCGACATGCTGCCCTTCCTCTGTGTGTGAGACCCTACAGCCACTGTTCCCCACCTGCCTAGTTGTGGTGGTCCAGTGCCCCGCCTTGGATCTGAGAGCTTCCCCTTTCCTCGTCAGTCTAAATTAGATCTTCTTTGTATTCTTTCCATTTCCTTCTTTTCCTTCACGCACTTACGGCTTGTTATCTACGTACTTGTTAAATTAATTAATACCTCACAACACTGCATGTTCTTTAAGAGAAAGGACCGCAGTTGCCAGATGAAGCAAAGCTTTAGAGGGGCCTGTACAGTTGGAGGGTTTTTTGATGTATTCAGTCCATAATGTGTCACCACACAGATCAGATTCACGTGAGTCTCCTGTTTTCAGTCTGCCATGCTCTGGGATCACAGGCGTGCGTCACCACGCCCAGTCTCCATTGCTGTCTCAGTGCGTCCCCCGGGGCAGGGCCGACACGCTGGGGATGGAACTCACTGCCTGGTCTTTGGCTAAGCAGGTGCTTTTCTCTGCTGAGCTATCTGGAATTCTAGATGAACAATAAATAGCATTGCACTGTAAGTATGTCATCCACTATTCATGATTGCTCATAGCAAAATATTATTTGTCTGAAATTTAAATTTACCTGGGAAACCTACACTTTATCTGACATCAAGCCTTCCCTCCACAAGAAAAGCAAGTGTTAAGCTGTCCCTACGTCCTTCCTAAAAGTCATTCTGCACTGGCTGTTAGAATACCAGCTTCCTGCAGGAATGTACCACAGCTTTGCAGTACTTCTGGGATCCATGTCAAGTTCTTATTTTGATGTTCACGAACCTCAGCGCTCATTCTGGTCGTATTGTCCACCCTTCGCACCCCAATGGCCCACACTTCCCTCTAGGGCTCACACATCGTTTTCACTCATGCGCACTGACTCATGCTTTCCTTCCTCCTCTCTGGCCTCAAGCCCTACTTTCCCTACAACCTTCTAAATTGTTATTTTTCTTTGCTCAGATTCTCCAGATCCTGAACCTTGGTGCCTTTGCTAGATCTTGATAATATAACATCTCAGCTAGTCTGACGTTTTGGGGTTTTGTTGTTTTTGCTTCCTGTACTCCTTTAACTCTGGGTATCTGATGTGTCGTCTTAGCAGGGAGAAGGTAACTAAGATGCATGATCTATTTGCTTTTTGCCCATTTCTTCATTTACTACATACTTTACTCTCTGGTTGCTGTGACTCTTCCTGTCCCATGTACTCCACCCGTGTTAACCACTCAGGGCGGGTAGCATTCACACCCTTAATGCCAGCCTCATGTCCTTAATCCTAGCATGCTACCCTCTGTCCTAGCATCACATGCCCTTGATCCAGCCACCACCAAAATACCCCAGCTATGGCCGCAAGAAGTTTTACAAGGTTTTGTCTGAGTCCCTGACAACAGACCCACCCATGAGGAAACTACATTCCTGAGGTTTTAAACACTTGCACCTGAGCAGCACGCCCTGGCTGGGGACACTGCTGAAACACTGGTTAGATGACCTGCCCAGAGTGAGACTTGGCCACGCGAGCAGCTTCTCAACCCTGGGGTCTTCGCTCGCTGTGTGGTTCAGGCAGTGGCAAGCAGGCCGGTCTTAGGAGGGAAGGCAGGCAAATCACCCTTCAAGGGCCTTTTCTGTACTCTGCACGGGCACAAATACTGTCTAATAAGCTCTCGCACTACTAGAAACCAGGAAGCTGCTAATTCATAATCATAAGAAAGTGCCGTTTGGAAACCTGTGTTTGAGGGACACTAGATTTCCAATACCTTGAAGGCTGCAGCGGCAGCCCCTGAGCCAGCCATCAGCCTTCGCACTTGGCCTCTTTTGTCTAAATAACAAAAATGTTGTTTGCATAGCTCTTAGTTATTTCTGAAACACTTCATGGAATCAGGACAACCCTCGCTTCCATTCTCTTAGCAGATGTGTCCAACTGCCCCAGCTTAGTGATGACGAAACCAATGCTCAGAAAGGTGAGAGGCTTGCTCCAATCTAAAAGCCCACAGAAAAGCCCAGGTACTATGTACCTGCGCTCTAGCTCCCTTTACAGTGCTGGGTTCATTGATTGCTCCATAGTTTTGGCCTGTCTCGCACACAAATCACTTAACTCTGAGAATATCTCTTCTCATGGGCTTCTTTCTGCCTGAGTTCTTGCTATATGTGCAGACTCTTTCAATCCCTTTACCTTCTTGTTTGGATAGAAGGCCTTTTAACAACTGCTTACTTGCAGAATCCCTAAAGCTGTGTCTTCAAACTCAGAATTGTGGTTCCCTGTCTGTCTTTTATAATATTCACAAAGATTTTTGGAAGGTTTATAAGGAATCATTGTAAACACACACACACACACACACACACACACACACACACACACACAAAACAAAATACCGGATGACTAGCTCATAACCATGGACAAGATTCAGCAAACTACACAGCCCTCAGGCTAAACCAATGCACCTTTTATTTTATAAATAAGATTTCTTGAGACACACTTCTGCCAACTCCTTTATTACTGTTTATCACCATTTTCATACTACAACTGTAGAGTTCAACAGTTGTTACAGAGACAATATAGCACTCAAGGCTTACAATATCTGCTACCTGGTCCTTTGTACACACACACACACACACACACACACACACACACACACACGGAAAAAAAAAACCAGTTTATGTTGTGCTTAAAAACATATTGGGACCAAGTACCAGATCTCTAATTATCTAGATCTATGAGACACATGGGGGGGGTTCAAGGAAAATCACAGGAGGAAAGGACAGGTGAGCATGCAGCATGAAGGAAACCCACTTATAGTTTACATAGAGCTCAGTGGAGGGCGAAAAGCTCCTGGCTCGTGGGACAGGCAGGCCCAGCCTCACAGAACCAAAGCTTTGGCATCCTGTAGCTGATCTACCTTAAAGGCTAGTGATTCAATTTCAGTGAACTACTGTTTTGTTTGCTAAACTTTAATTTCACTATATTGGCTTTGTCATCTTTGGTTTTTTGTTTTACAAATACAGAGTCTTAAAAGCTATAACTAAGGATTTTACATTTATCTATTACTTACTTATTTTTGCAGAACCAGGGATTGAACTCAGGCCCTTGCACTTGCCAGGCAAGTGCTTATTCTACTGAGATATCTGCCCACCCCAGGATTTTACATCTAATTTTGAGTTTTCTTCATGTAAATGACATTGTACTAAAAATAAATTATCAATATTAGGAGTCCAAGAAAAACACTGAACAGAATGAAAGACCCACCCAAGCCAGGGACTGTGGATACACATCATTTGCAAGGTATTTAGTTCCCCGTGCAAGCACAGGTATTGCTGTTCCTAGAAGATCCCCTGTGAGGAAAAATGCTAACTTGGGCTGCTCTCAATCCACACAGGTTGGGTCCCTTAAAAGTCCTAGGCTGTTGCTCTACAGTTCCATCCTGCACACCACATTAGCCATACACTGCGGAGGCTACAAGTTCTTCCAGGTGGCCAAGGACTCAGAGAGACCTGAAGTCAGTATCCCATTCCACACGGGCAACATCACTTTCCAGGAGCTTATCCACAAAGCTGACATTATGACACAAAGCTCAAAGTCAGCACATGAAGATTTGTGATCAAGATTACCTGTGGCACTAAAACTTTTTGGAAGCAATGACTGTCCAATTACAAGAAATGCAATTTTCCCTCTAACTAGATACTCTTTCATATATATATAAAAAACTTACCTTCTGTGACAGATGTGGAGACTTAGAAGAGAATTGATTGGTTATTGATTTTAATAAGTGTGAATCGATTTCATTCTTTCCCGGAGAGAGAACTAGTTCCTTAAGCATAGGAAAATGGAGTCCAGTGGTTTCCAAGGTAGTGTAAGCCAAGCAGGTGTAACCGGATCGTTTGTTTTGGCTCATAACACAGATGAGGATTCTTGGATCTCGGCTATTTACTGTATATATTACAAGGAAATGGAAACTGGACATAGAAACTGAAAGTCACTCATGCACATAGAGCTCATTAAGGATTCCTTTTTATAACACCTTGCCACTATCCATACAAAGAAGCCTGAACAATGAGTGATCCCTGGCTTCAGGTGATTTTCCAACTTGGTATCAAAAGCCATCTAGAGGGCTGAGGGTGTAGCCCAGTGGCAGAGCACTTGCTTAGAGTGCCTGAGATCCCAGATTCAGCCTCCTGTACTATCAGATAGAAGCTATCTTCAAAAAAAGTTACAACTTACAATTTAATTTGAGTTAAACCACTCTAATGAGCATAATTTAACTTCGTGTGTCCTAGTGTTGCAAATTCATAAAACAGCAAGCTATAACAGGAAGGAAATCTATCAAGTACAAAGTTAAAAAGCATTTTTCAAACCCCAGGAATCATTGATAATAGGTTCTTTATGTATACAATAGACATGTGTATGTATACACTTGAGACAGGTTGATTTAAAGAACTTTGTCTTTTCATAAAACTATTTATTGACATGAGATTGTCTAAAAAATATGTTAAAATGGAAACAAAATTATTTTCTCTGAAGAATAGCTTAGAAACAAAGTTTTACAGTTGGAAATAATTTTACATATTGTGGAATTGAGTGCCTTCTCCTTACAAAAACAGAGCCAGAGAATGATCTGCTTCAGGTACCAGAGCCATTATAAGAATATGGACCTCTCAACTTTAACGCCATCTTCTTAGCAGAAACCTCTGAGCCATGAGAGCCAAGTGGAGGAAGAACCGAATGCACAAACTGAAGCATAAAAAAAGAAAGATGAGACAGAGGTCCAAGTAAAATGGTTCATACACCCATAGAGGCCAAAGGAACAGAAATAAAGAATGCTGGAGGCTGACAAAACTGGAACAGGTTTTGGACTGTGTGCTGTCTAGAACGTCTCAATGGATTAGAACTTCATTGGCATCTGATCTCCAAGACCACCTCAAAGAGAGATCGACCAGCTTCAAACTTAAGCAGTCCCCTGGTTTTTTGCCCTGAACCTCTGGCATTCTGGACTACTTCTGTTCTTGCTTTTGGCTGAGTGTAAAGCATGTACAATAAATCATCTCTTCTGTGTTAGCTGAAGAATCAAAACAACAACAACAACAAAAGAATATGGAAAAGAGTTGTGGATGAAACTCAAGCCTCCAAGCTCTTCCTGCCTCCTCGATATCCATACTGTAGACATGTAAGCTTCGGGGCCAGTTCTCTTCAGGGGTTCTTGATGGTCACAGCCTTTAAAATTACTCTGTCCTTATATTCCACACAAATTTCAAAGAAGAGTCCAGGTCATTTTTTAAAAATCATCATGTAATATCATTCTTTATAATCCTAGATAAACTTTCTCCATACACAATTGTATTTTCTGTTTACCAAGATCTCAGGATTTCAGAATGTTGGTCCAGTTCCCAAATGGTCATTATTATAATGAAACGCCAAAGCCTGGCCTGCAGAATTATTCATCCTTTTTAGTTTCCATCTAGTTGTCTATAGTTAGTACTTACAGGATTCTGTCCATGCCCTTAAAACATTGCCTGTTTGTGCTAGAACAGCTGGGCTGACATAATTCACTGTTGGAACAACCTTCACGGTGACCTTACCGCACTCCTGGGCACTGGTGATTAAAGTATCCCTGTCTCCCGATAATGTCAGCACTAATACAAACAAAGGGGGATTACAGTACAATTTGGTATGGCAGAGTTGTTAATTTTTTAGACAAAGATGCTTCAAGGATCTTGCAGTATCTTTCACAAAAGATAGAGGCAGGAAAAATTGCCAGGGACAGAGGGTATTCATTTCTTTATGGAATGAGAGGCGTGAACTTGCAGGTGTTCACAATGCATGGCAAATTACAACTGAACTAGATCCCCAGCTTTTTTATAAAGATTTTATTTACAGACAGAGCTGGGCTGTCACTAATTTGTTCAGGCTAGACTTAAAGTTGTGATCTTCCTGCCCTTGCCTTCTGAGTAACTGGGATTGAAGGCGTGTATCATGGCTGATAAAAATTTAATACATTTACTTTCATGTTTGGATTGTGAGAAGCAAATAGAATAAAGACTGTTAAATGTATGGAGAATTGTATTATAAATGAAATCAACTTAAAGTCAGAAATTTTAGAGTGGAGTGAATTAAGAGGAGACAACTGGAAAACTGAGAACATTGTAAACTTTGTTGCTCTCTTTAGATTTGAGTTTTGAGAGATGTCCCTTTGGTGTGAGAAGGAGAGGTGACTGGCAACAGTGCTGCCTGGAGCAGACCAAGGCAGTGTAAGCCAGAGCCTTCCCATGACCACTGGGTCCCAGAGCAACGACACAAGAGTGGGGGCTGCAGGAAGTCCCAAGACTGAAATCACTCTGGTATTTTTGTTTCCGTTCTTTTTTTTTTTTTCTTTTGGTGGAACCAGGGGTTGAACTCAGGCCCTTGCGCTTGCCAGGCAAGTGCTTATTCTATTGAGCTATCTCCCCAGCCCCGAAGTCATTCTGTTAAAGAGGGCCACAGAATCTTGCTGAGTGCAGGTGCCACATGAGAAGACTGTGACAAAGGCCCTAAGCACTAGCACCATAGCTGGATGCCATGCTGGAAGTATGAGCACTCCTGAGCATGGGGGACCAGACAGCGACGACAGCAGACATTGGTGACTACTGCGTGTTCTCACCTCGACTCTTATTTGTGTCCCTGCCAGGAGAGATTGGTGTTCTTGTCTTTTCAATTCTGGAAGTAGTTGAAGCACTGTTTTGTTCTGGTATTAATATAACTTTTGACAAAACTAAGCAGATGTAGAAAACAGTGACCAGGATGAGGAGAATATTTCTAACAACATGAAAAGGGTTGGAATAACTGCAGATACTGAGCCTGGAGAACCAAGGGACAAGAAGTTATTTCTCACAATTTGATATCATTTCTACATCAGCTTTTGGTGGTGGAGTGTGTGCGTGTGTGTGTGCGTGTGTGTGTGTGTGTGTGTGTGTGTGTGTGTGTGTGTGTCATTTGTTTTATTTTATTACTTTTTTTTTTGCAATAGAGTTCTCATAGGCTTTTAATTCAGATCAGAGCCTAAATCCTGAATGTATTTCTCATTTAACTTTGTACCTTGTCCAAAATAACTGACTTCTTTATTTCCATATCCCCAAAATAGGAAAGGTATTTTCTACTTCACAAACTTCATTGTTGAATGAAACAATAGCTTCTCAGTAAATGGTAGCTACCATTATCTTTCAAAGCAATACTGACCTTGGTTTGCAAAATTTGTAGGACAAAAATATGTTTTGTAAGTGGTGCAAAAATTAGATAAGGATGCATAGATTTGGTGGTTGAGGGCAATAAATATTTTGTTGTTCTGGGCAGCAGAATATTGATGGGGAGGACTTCCTCCACATCCCAGAATAACTGCTTTTGGGTACAATTTGAAACAGAAGATAACTAAATGAAGAAAGCACCACTGTAGCTCTAAGGTGGAAATTCTCATTTACGCCAAAAGCTAGGGGATTTGTAGCAGCTAGAGTAGCCCTATAACATAATAAGTTTCATTCATGATGATTGACAATTGTGACATCTATTTTGGTAAAGGACAAATGCTTGTTAGGTTTCCTGCTCTAGAAAGAACAGGCTGAGGAGCTCTGTGCCTAGGCTTGCTGCCTGTCTCTCTCCTAAATGATGTACGGAACATCGGGAAACATACTGTGTGAGTGTAGAATATGTGAGCTTAGAAGAATGATATTTGAGTATCAGCTACATAAAGACAATGAGGCTTCAACGCTTTTCAAATAAAAACATGAGTCTCGTCTCCCTGGTTTTAGCCACAGTTGACTGCTTCCCGGGGATCCAATGTTGTGAGGGCCTTGGCCAGACCAGAACCAGCTGGTGGCAGAGTCACAGCTTCAGGCAATCATGTCTACTCCCAGTCACTCAAACCACTCTCATTCTCCCTATTTGCACTGACAGGACCAAATATTTCCCAGGCAATGGGAAATATCCAAGAAATATTTCGAGTTCTTATTTTTCCCAAGAAAGAACCCGTGTATTACCTAATATTAATTTAGCTACTAAAGCTTCAGACTTCTAGGCATTTGACAGGCCTCTAAACTGATGGATGGATGTGCCTCCAGCTCCAATTAGCTTTTATGTTGTTGGTTCAGCAAATGAAAGGCCATATTTCACTTGTCTAGATCTTGAGGCTCTTAAGAAAACAAGCATGGAATATGAGGAAGTATTTAAAACCAGCCAAAATGACCCCTGTATATACAGTATGACAATTATTACACTTGTGTGATTGATGTTTGTAAATTTAATCTTGCCTTTTTGTATTAGGATTTTGTAAAAAAAAAAAAATCAATAATATGAATGACTTGTTTTTGAGACAGGGTCTCCCCTGTCAGTTCGGGCTGACTTTAAATTCATTATGCAGCCCAGGCATTTCTCCTGCCTCAGCCTCCCAAGGGTTGGAATTATGCCAAATAAATATTTAATCTCTTTCTCACACCTCCCTGTAACATAATGCTGTTTTCACAGTTAAACTCTAAATGAGACAGAAACACAGGTAATGAAATCCTAAAAGGTCTATATAAATCTTTATGCCTTAAATACAACCTAAGGCTAATGAAACAAATAAATGTATACATACGTTAGGATCTTTTAACTGAGTGTTACAAATGGACTAATTACAGCAATAATTCCATTATATTCTCAGTAGTTGCTACCCTTGATTATCAGGCAATAATGTGAAAGTGTTGAGTAGCAGCGTCTGGCGCATAGTAAGTATCTGATGAATGAAGTTTGAGTGCAGAGATGCAGCTCAATGGTAGCACACTTGGTTAAGGTTGAAAGGCCGTACTAGTAATAGTCACTGAAGCAATCTGAAATTTCCACTGGAAATAGGATCTCAGAATTTTTAAAGTAGTATTATTATTTCTTCAGGCCAGTTTTTACTCCAGTGGGAGAGATGAGTAAAAAGATTAATACACAATTCATAGAAGATGAAATAACTAGGCCAAGTATTTCCTCCAGCATTTCAATAAATTTAAAACCCAGATTTAAAAGTACCGTAAACATGTTTTGAGTTTTACATGTGTAATTTGATATGTAGGGAGCTGCTTAAGCTGGAAATGGATCACATGCGTGAAGGTGAGGACAAAGACTTTCTCGCAGAACAGACTATGTGAGGCAAGCAGAGAACACTAAGCCCCAAGAAAATCCAAGCTATGTGCTGCTAGGCAAAAAGGGTGTCATGTGACTCCAGCCTGCCAAATGTATAAATAAATGTGCTACAGTGGTTGAGCAGTTCCTTTCCTCCTAGCCAGAGAAAAAGAGGTCCACCTGACCCCAGCTTGTATCTCTTATCTTTGTTTTTCCATCTTCTCACTGTCCTTCCCCCTCAGAACTCAGAGAGCCGTGCTGCTCTTCAGCAGATAAAAGGCACATAGAGTAAATCCTGTTCAGGGGTTAAGATCTATAGCTATCTGTTCTTCTAAGTTTTAATGCTCAACTACGCTTATATTTTTCCCTTGAAGTAATAACTATGGTCACAACCTATGTAAGGTTGTGCTTTACATCCAGTTAAGACCATGGCACCCAGAGGCAGTGCTGCTTATTAAATCTTGAATTACAGAAACTATTCAGCTTCTTTGGCTTGCTGGAAAAGCTGAATAGAAGTAAACACATATATAATAACCTGACACTGGGGACTTGAGAGAAAGAAGATGATTAAAGATGACTATTCTAACGAGTTAGGAAGGAGAAGTGGAAAGGAAAGGGATATAAGGGTTTATTCACTCTAGCCTTCTATAAAGCATACTACGTTTCACAGTGTCCCACAGCTTTTGGCATCTGTGGAAATCAGTGTGGAGATTACACACACACACACACACACACACACACACAGTAGAAGTTCCATGTGACCCAGCTATTCTCCTCCTTGGCATCATTCTGAAAGAATTAAAGCATCATACCACAGGGAGGGATGTGTGCGAACCCACGTTTATAGCAGCATAGTCTGTAATAGCTAAATTTTATACGCAGCCCAAATCCCCATCAACCAAGGAATGTTTAAAGATAATGGGCTTTTAGAGCCGGGTGTGGTGGCACACGCCTGTAATCCCAGCACTCAGGGAGGCTGAGGCAGGAGGATCGGTGTGAGTTCGAGACCAGCCTGGGCTACAAAAGTGAGCTCAAGGCCAGCCTCAACTGCATAAGGAGACCCTGTCTCAAAAAGACAAAAAAAAAAAAAAAAAAAAAAAAAAAAAAAAAAAAAAAAAAAAAAAAAAAAAAAAAAAAAAAAAAAAAAAAAAAAAAAAAAAAAAAGATATGGGCTTTTAATACAATGATGTACTATTCATCCAAAAAGAATGAACTTCACACATTTTTAGGTGTATAGAGGGACCTTGAAACTATACTCTTAAAAAAAATAAATTGGCCAGGCCTGATGGCTTGTGCCTGTAATTTCAGCACTCAGGAGGCTGAAGCTAGAGGATCACCATGAGTTCAAGGCTAACCTGGGCTACATGCAGAGAGCAGGATAAAAAATTAAAAAATTAAGAAAGAAAAGGAAAGGAAGGAAGGAAGGAAAAAGAAAGAATGAAAAGAAAAGAAAAGAAAGAAAGAAAAGAAAAACATATGTATGACTATTGCATTGTTTCTCTGGTGTAAAAAAACAGTAAGGACCAGAATACATTCCAAATATTATTAAATAAGGAGAAAATTCACAGTTGGCAAGGGGCACTAGGGAGAGGTAGCAGGAAAAGAAGAAAAATGAGAAAAAAAGAAAACAATTGAAGACAAATCTTTTGTAATAAGGAGAGAAAAGGGGTTGAAGGAACAATAAGGGGGAAAAAGGGAATTAAGATGTGTAGAAGTACAAAGTTCCTATAGTGAAAGTGGCTATTGCATATAACAAAAATGTACCTATAAATTTAACTAAAGAAATGCTCTTCCAGACAAATGAAAGTTCACTACACACATTTTACCATGCCATTCTGTCAGAGAAAATTTTGTTTTCATTCACAAAAGTTCACTTGGAAGTCTCACAATTAGTGGGGAATCCACTATCAAATCTGAACATTAAATTATCCACGATTATTTTCTGGGTATGTAGATGTTTGTATGACTAGAGGGTGACTGCTTTGTTATGAATATATTGTAGTGTGTCTGAGAAACCCACATACTTTGCAGCTATGTTGCTATGTTACAGAGTTATTGTTTGACTACTCAATGAGAACTGACTTTGGTGAGGGTATTTACAAAATTCATTTTCTTTTTGAACATAAGCCAGAAGAGATTAATTCTGAGTTCAGTGACTGTCCACTCTGTGGTATCACAGAATTACAAATAATCAATTATACTTGGGGTCGGGTCCTTTACATTCTCCTCATGCAATTTGGTTATTTGCTTGTGATTTTCTTATTAATCACGCATTGGCATACATTCTTGAACAAAGCATGTTTTGATCACTGAAAAGTAAAACAGAAATGTGACAGCCAAAATTCTATACCCTAATGTAGACAACATTATAAGAAATGTATCTGGTTTTCCTCATAGAAAGACAAATATATCATGGCTAATTTTCCTCACAGAACGACAAATATATTATGGCTATTTTAAGTGAACCAGCTATGGCTTAAAAGTATATGGAAAGGATTTGTCTGTACTAAACATATACAAATTTTTGTCTTGTCTCTATCCCATAAACAACAAATTATAACAACTATGTGTACTCCATTAGCTATTCTAGGTAATCTGAAAATGGTTTAAAGTAGAACAGATGAGTAAGGGTGTATGCAGGTTCTATGTAAGTACCATAACATTCCATGAGGGAGACTTGGGCACTGCAGATTTCGCAAGGGCTCATGGAACCAAGGAAAGGCTGCATCCACCCCTTAGCAAGATCACCAGAAAAATCTGTTGATCAAGCAAAGTTTACATGGTCTCTTTCGTCTCTAAAAGAGGAAATTGCAGATGAGTACAGGGCTTGGGATTTATCAGGCTTAAGGCAGGTCTTTCAAGGCAGGAGTATGACTGGAAGTGGGTGGAGATCATGACATAATATTTTAAGGCTGTTGGACACAATGAGGTGACAGTCCAGAGAGGAGTTTTATGAAAAGCCAATGGTTGTCTTGATAAGTAAGATGTTTATCCAGCTAAGCAAACTATTTGCTTGTAAAATTGATTTGCAAAATTTTCATGATGAAAACAATGAAGTACTTTATTGGTCAGCAATTGTATCTTCTTGGCATGGATTTTCTGTGGAAGTAAAAGCAGTAACATTGATACTGGTGGTCTCAGTTCTCAGCCCCATCAGGTAGATTTATGTTGATAAAGGTAATCTCCATTATCACTATAATAGAAAACTATACAAACATTCTTTGTTTAATGACCAACCTGTTTAGCAACTGTTACAACTGAAGCACGCTGTTCAAGCTAACAACCTGTTGCTCAGACTTATGAGCCATTTCATTCTTTTGTGCAGTCTGTACCTTGTGTTTACAGAGCCTCAGTGTCTTTTTTTTTTTTTTTTTTGCAGGACCGGGGTTCAAACTCACAACCTTGCACTTGCCCCAGCAGGCACTTGTGCCTTGGAGCTATCTCCCCAGCCCCTTCAGTATCTTTTTTGATATGGTCCAGCATGGTTATATAGTAGTGCAATATTTGCTGTACAGTATAGTTCTATAGCTTTATGTTGTTATGCATAACAATATTACATGTCAGAGTTATGCAAAGACAAGCAAAGTCACCAAGTTTGACTTTCTTTTGACCATAACTTTTGACCACCTCATTCAGCAACTGAGCCCCAACAATGTAGCAATTTCCCCTTCCTCTCTGCTTCCCAGCACCAAGACATGAGCAGCTTTGCTCCACCACATGCTCCCTGCCTTGCCTCAAGCCCAAAAGCAATGGCACCAGCCCACAATGGGTAGAAACTTTGGAAGATTTAATCCAAAATGAATCTTTTCTCCTAGAAGTTTTTTCTCACAGGTAATGTACTACAGTACCAGAAAATTGACTAATACATAGGGGAGGGCATGAGTAGGGAACAATGAGAGGTGTAAAGGGATTCTGGGACCTTGATCCTGTGCCACTTCCTTTTGTGGATGTTGGTTCTGGACTATGTTTCCTTTGTGCAAGTTCATCAAGCTATATATTTAGGATGTATATATTTTTCTACTTATATGTCATTCTTCCATAAAATGAGAAGTTTCCTTTAAGAACTACAGGTGGACAAGACAAGGGTCTACAGTCTAGCACTATTTCTATCTTAAATAATTGCTTCTGAGAATACATGCACCAACAATAGCAAAAGGAAACAAAAGGAAAAGATCTCTCACGATTTCATGGTTCTGTCATCTTTTTCGTGATGATTTGCTTGCTTTCCATAAGAGACACCTGCGCCACTCAGCCTTATTTTATCCAGTGTTCATAGGCTAATGGCTCAGCTTTTTTTTTTTTTTTTTTTTTTCTTCACTACCTCCTTATCAAAACTCTACTTCTTTTTGCAAAAAAAGCATGCAAGTTATGATGTTCATGAGATACGGCTGAAAGAGAAGCAGGCCATTCCCAGTGGCTTGGAGGGTGTCTCAGTTACTTTTCTGTCATTGCTGGGACGAGTACCCGACACCCAGAACAAGGAAGGAAAGGTTTATTTACCTCACAGTCACTAGGAGTTTCAGTCTGTACTCAGCTGGCTCCAAGGTAGAGGCACATGGCAGAGAGCAACCTTTCACGGTGGCAGCAAAGAGCAAGATCAAAATGGAGAAGTAGCAGCAACAAAGGCAACAGGAAGCAGGGCCTGGCAGGATGGCTCAGTGCTCTAAAGCGCCTGCTTAGGAAAGCTTGGGCAGCTGCAGGGACCACGGTTCGATCCCCAACACCACATGCTGCGCCAGCCCTGCCCTCAGGGCAGGCTGAGCCAGCCATAAAAATAAATAAATAAACAAACAAAAGTTCTGAAAGAAGAAAAAAAATTAAAAAAAAAAAAAAAAAAAAAAGCAACAGGAAGCAAGTCTGTCTCCCTTACGTTGCATTCAGGCTGCGCACCCCAGGCTGGGTGCAGCACTCACACCCATAACCTCAGTGCCTCATGAGTGAACCACAAACTCTAGAAGTCGGCCCCACAACTGCATGAGGCTTTGAGTGGACAACTAGACTGGAACCACAACAGAGGAGATGGTAGAAGCTTGGTGAGCTACAACAAAGTCCTGTGTCTTGCTTAGGTTGCAAAACCCTGAGAGCCTGGTGAGATTATCTGCCTGTGTGTTTCAGCCTTTTAGCTATAAATTCTTCTCAGATGCAAGTGTTTTGCCAGCAATTTTGTTTCTTTAACATCTTTTTTTTTTTTTTTTTTTTTTTTTT